>CM022765.1:24841445-24902851 GCA_012411365.1 Ameiurus melas
GTTGGATGAACGCCATGTCTTACTGTACAACAAAAGTTCTTCTGTACCAGCTGGCACTTTTCTACACAGCAATAAATTGGCATTAGACATTCACTTTTGTGGGAGAAAACTTTGAAGCCAGGTGCCTATGGAAGCAGGAAGAGGGCCTCAGGAAGGGAGTGTGGTTCAAGGACAGGACAGAGAAGCCTGAGTGAAACCACCTTCTTGTAAAAAGGAAGAAACCTTTTCCTCATAAAACCTTTTCAAGAAAATCAACTCACTGAGCATGCTCCACAAATTTAAGATAATGTATAGACATGAATAATTAATTAAGGCAATAGAGATTGGTCTGTTCCCGGAAAGAAAAGGGCAATGCTCCATCTAGGGATAATTTTACTGTTTCCAAAACATGTATAAAGACATGTTTGTGTATGTACAAGTCGGACTCTCTGCAGACTGTCACACTTTGTTGGTTTTCAATAAAGTTTATTACTTTTGACATCTACTAAACTCTCTGACTTAGAATTTTTTTGACTTAGGCTAGAAAGGTTGATTTTATCCACAACAAATTCGTGACCCGGCGTGATCTGTCTAGGAGCAAAGAGGGAGACTCGGCCGGTGGGGCTGGCCCTGGAGAAGCTGTGCAAGAGAGGCCTCTTAAAAATAAGGTAAGCAGTTTTCTGCTTTTTTTGGATAAATACTTGCGTGGTTTTTCTGTGGGTCAGCCTGAGACGGTGTTTTTCCCCTCACAAAAGCTCCTGTTAATTATGAACAAAAGTTAGAAAAGAGGGTTTTTAGATCTCAAAAATAAAAGATGCATGCAATATATATATATGTGTGTGTGTGTGTGTGTGTGTGTGTGTGTGTGTGTGTGTGTCTGTTGTAGTGTTTTGTCTTGAGCAGTGTGTCTGCAAGCCTGTATTGTCTATGTGAAAAATGGAGTCAGATAGAATACAGAAGATTAAGGAATTGACACTCAAGGCCTAACAGTGATCTACAGAAAGTTGGTGGATTTGCTGCACTAGTAAAAGGATCCGAAACAGCGCCGCATAACTCACCCTGTGCACTGGGCCGAGAGGGTTAGATACGTGTATGTGTTGTGAAGCTTCTTAGAGTAATTCTGCAGTTGATGTGACGTTCTATGGAGAACGGAATGATAAGTTCATAAGTGAGGTGAACTGTGAAAAAGTTCTAGGAAGAACTTAGTGATAAGACGTTCATAAGTGAGGTGAACGCATTGGGCCCAATAACCCCAGGTGGGGTCACGCGGCGGGACGGTGAGGAAACGGGTGTTTGTCTGGTCTGTCAATGTTTAAATGTTCTGGGGTGTGAGTCTTGTAATGTTTTATGTTACATGTGCTGAATGCTTTTTATATTTGTTATGCTTTGTATCTGTGCTGAATGTTGATTTTCTCTGCTATATGTTCATAATATCTGCTGAATGTTGGGTATGAGTGCTGAATGCTGTTATAACAGGCGGATGGATGTTTGAGAGTTCTAGAGGTGCTGAATGTTGAGTTAAGCATTTTTCTTTTTCTTTTGTGGAGTCGACTCTTGTTTTATTTCAATTAAGTAATACATTATTATTTTTGAGTGATTGATCCTAGTTTGGGGGTTGTACGGTGGTTGTCTTCTTTTCTTGAGTGAGTTTCTGTCTGGCTGGCCACGTGACTCTGATCCATCCACGGCTCTCCGTGGGCGTGTCTGTATCAATCGACACTGAACCGTATTATCGTAAAACTCCACATTGATCCGACAGGAAAACGCTCCAATTCTGTTGAGTCAGCGTGTGTGATCTCCTCATTTTTGAGTGACGTTCTCCTGTGGTAAGGATTGCGGTGCCGTGGGGTTCGGTGCTGTGGCGGTGTATGATTGTTGGACTCTCCCTGGTTAGTCAGTGCTGGAAAAGAGTCGAGGGTGTCCATGCCAAGCGAGATTCCACATGAGTGAGGGACAACTTTCCGTCAGCCTTACATTAGGAAAATATCACTCTTTTATTACTAGAATAAAGTGTGTATATGAGCTCCATAAAAAAGGAGATGTGTACTTGATGAGCTCTGAATACTAGTTTCGGAGACAAGTGTGAATGTTTAATTGAACAGTGTATGAATATGAGCTCCATACATAAGGAGACGTGTGTTTGATAAGCTCTGAAAATTAGTTTTAGAGACAAGTGTGTGTGGAAGCCTCAGTGTGCATGTGTGTGTGTTCCTATCTACGCGCGGACTGTGTGTGTGTGTGTGTGTGTGTGTGTGTGTGTGTGATCCTCAAAGTGAGAAGGGTAACAGACTTCTGCTTTGAAGGTTTGTTCTGGTTTGAGTAACTGTATCATTTGTACCATTTGCAGTGATAACATAATTACTCCAGAAAATAAAAAGGAATCCTGGAGCAGCCAAGAACTTGACATTGTAAATACTTTGGACATCCTCCTGATTGCCCGTTGTGAAAATCATTGTGGACCTCTAGGCCTAAAATATGTAACAATATTCCTAGAATTGGATGTGTAGGCTTTTTGGTCATTTACCCTCTTGTAGGCTGTGTGATCCAGCTGGGGAAACACAACCTTTGTTGGAAAATGCATGATCTGCTGTGATTTTGCTAACTGATCTTAGTTATTACATATTTGTCTACATTAACATTTTGTTACCTAGACTGGGTGTTACATATCTAATTCAGTCTTCATTTGTACCGAGAGCAAGATTAGGCTTTTAGGAAAAATGTTACATATGATTTACTCTTCTACCCTTGATAGCGGAATTAACAGTTGTGTATTTTTTATACTTTTGTAGTGTCAATATTTGAGATCTTCAGTAGCCTTTGTCCAGATACGCACTGTTCAGCAAGAAAAAACCCTTTGTCTTTGTCGAATACAATAGTACATACGCCTTCAGTTAAAGAAGTTTGTTAATTAGGAATAAAAGGGCTGAATGGAAGCAGAGTTAGTTGCGCTGCTTCAACAAACGCAGGGAGTTCATAATCAGTTTTTGAAGGAACAATTCTATTTTGACAGCAGAGGAACAAGACAGCCGTTAACCAAGCCGAGAAAAAACGCATTCTTGTTGCGAATAACGCATATATTAAATTTGACAGAAGTCCAGGGAGAATTTCCCTACGTTAATTGGCAGAGAGTGATAGAAAGGAACTGGACAATTGATATTTTGGAAAAACTGCTAGATAATTTTTCCAACCTGAGTCTCAGTGGCTGTTTGCCCAAGTATCCATAGCTCCTCAGGTTGAGAAATATCTCAGAATTGGCCAAGAAAGAGGTTTTGAGAAGGGAAAAGGGGAGCCGGGACAAATCATAAATAAACCTGTAATGGAGATAGCCCCAGTATGGAGATAGGTCTATTGGGGAAAAACCAAAGGGTGGACTCGCATCATTAAATACACACACAACACTAGGGGGACATATAGTAAGAATTATACCAAACGGCAACTGGCATCGTCTGTCACTTAGACTGGCTCAAGGAAGTGTTAGGAGTTAGGTGGCAGATAAAATATAAATTGGATTGCTGTGGCATAAATAAATAAAGGTTTTATAATTAAATAAAAATTCAGTAGCCAAAGAAGGTAACTGATAATCTAGGCCTAAACACCATTTGAAGTAAGCCAAAATGGCATCTACCCCTGTAGAGCAAAGGTTAACCACCCCTGTAGATATTCTGGGGTCTAAGTACCCACTGTGCAAGGAGTACATTGCCAAAATCTCAGAAAAATGGCACAGAAGAACCAAAATTTTGACAACAAAGTGGCCCAGAGAAGGGACATTTGCAGTGGCACTGTGTGGAGAAATGGAAACATTGATAAAAAATTGTAAGGTAAATGAAAAGAGTAAGCTGAGAGATCTAAAGCGTGAAAAAGAGCAAGAGGTCCTGAGATTGTTCAAGAAAGAGGGAGAGGACTCGTGGAAGAGCATAAAACTGAGAAAAGAAATACACAAGTCAGACAGAAAAGCAGGGGAGGAATTTAGTCCTCCTCCGTATTCAACGTTTAGATCATCAAATCCGTTTGCACCCTGTGATGTAGATGTGCCCCATAACCCTTTTTTGAAACCAGGAGGTCTGTACCCAATGATAACAGGGACAGTACAGGTAACTGGCGATGTAGAGATGATGGAGAAAGATAAAAGTATGGCTGGGAACAGAAGAAGAAACTCAGAAGGTGAAAGACAGGGCAAGGTAAGCAAGAAGAAATATATGGATGCATATTCACAGATAGATATAGCCTCTGGAGAGCCAAATGGAAGAGTATTGGATAGTGAGAGGAGACTATCTAAAAAAGGTTGTGATAGTTTAACAAAAAGGGATGTATGTGAAAGTGTAGAGGAATCAGATTGCACTGGGGAGGATGAAACAGATTTAGAGGAGGTGAGAGAGGAAGCCAAACTAGATAAGGCAGAAGTAGGAATAGAATATATACAGAGACAGGACGGGATAGTGAAAGGACCCGCATTAGAACGGTGTAGAATTCAGGATGTAGAACATAGACAAGTTGTCGGGGGAAACTTGTATTTTGAAAATATTGAGGAAGAAACTACTCCATCTGGAACACTGCTTAGACCAAGTGATATAACTCCCCTTACGCCCTGGTCACGAGGAGAGAGGGGGAGACTTAAAGCTCGAAAATCGTCAGATCCAAATAAGATGGCGGGGTATTTCCTCTTTTGATTAAGGGAGCACAGGCTCATTATGTGCCCTGGGCCACACAGGATCTTGATGGCCTAATCTCTCGCCTTCCTGATATCCACGAGGGGGGGAAAAGTGGATTACGGTGTTTGAAGAAGAAACGATGGGCAGACTGCTTGCTGTAGGAGATATAAAGGCACTTCTGGCTAAAGTTCTTGGGGGAGGAAAGATGTCTGAAATTCTGGTAGCAGCACACATGAGAGGGGCTGTAGATACCACCCAGGCTGATGGGGTTTCCTTTGATCATCACCGCCCCAATGTGTGGAAGTCACTAAGAACTGAGTATCCCTCACAAGTGAATCCCAAGTTTTTAAAAGGGGAACAGCTGGGAGAAGCTGAGAGCCCAATTGCTTACATTCATCGTCAGCTAAAAAGATGGAAGCAAGAGACAGAGAAGGATCCTGAACGAGACCCTGTGATAACTCCATGGTTCAGAGAGGCAGTGCTAGATGCTATGCCACTACCTGTAAAAAACAGGATTGAAGATGTAGTCTTCCTCTGCTCCAAATCACACAAGGAGTTCTGTGACTGTGGCTCATGCTATCGAACAATACAGAAAAAGTGAGCAAAAATTTAAATCCCAAAAGAGAAAATTGCAACGAAAACTGGCACAATTACAGCTTAATGAACTGACGACGAAGAACAAGAAAAAACCTGCAGTACTGGACAAGGAGGAGACAGGACCATCAGCTGTGATGGCTCCCTTGAACACATCTCCACAACCTGCTATTCAGTCAAACCCTCATGCAGCCTCTCATGCACCTCAGCAGCAACCTGCGCCTGTCATTAATGTATACCAGCATCCAAACAACATGTACTGGCAAAGAAGGCCACCCCCAAGAGGACAGAGAGGAAGAGGCAGAGCTATGGCTGTTCCTCCTGAAGTATGCTGGGGATGCGGCCAAAGTGGTCATGCAAGAAGTCATTGCCCCACCAATCCATGGCCTCAGCCTTCCGGGGGTGGAGGGGAGGGGAGTCAGATTCAGACCATCCAAGAACCTCAATATGGCCCAATTAATCCATGGGGAGGGCCAAATCCAGGTTACTAGAGGTGCCCAGAGAATCCTATTGGGGAGGGTCAGCTTCCTCTTATAACAACTAATGCTGATCAAGAACCTATGCTGCAGGTTAATGTTGAGGACAGAAATACACCCATGATGATAGACACCGGAGCTACTTACACATGTGTATATATATGTATGTATGTGTGTGTGTATATACCAATATACATTTGCTTTGGGTTCTGAAAGAAACATTTGTGTTTTAATTCCCTTACAGTCTATATATATACACACACAGTTTGATACAGTTTGTGATCCGGAAATGGAACAACAGTGGTTAAGCAGAACAAAGGAACATAAAGTTCCTATGATGTCACAGTAGATTATAATAGGGCCACAGGGGGCGGCTATGCAAATTGATGAATGTGAATTCACTAAAAACTGTTTTTTACAGAGAATCTTTTGATTGATCAATCTACTGACAAAACATTCCTTAAAATTCTTTGTGCTACTGTCATGGTAGGAACTCCGCAGGAGGTAGTGATTGGTGATAACTCACTAATACAGATGTCAGAATCACAGTTGGTATACTCTAAGACAGCTGAGTTGCTAAAAGACATGGAAAAACAGGTGCCAAGTGAACTGTGGTCACAGCATGATACAGATGTGGGCCTGGTGAAATCTGCCAGCGCAGTTAAAATAGAATTAAAATCAGGTGCACGCTTGCCAAGAAAAGCTCAATATCCCTTGCGCCCTGAGGTTGAACAAGGTATTAAAAACACCATCGAAGGCTTAATTCAGGCAGGTGTGTTAATTGGAACATTCACCTATTGTAACACCCCAATTCTACCCATTTGAAAAGCAGACAAGTCAAAATGGCGTCTAGTACATGATTTGCGAGCAGTCAATGAAGTAGTACGAGACTGGCCAGCTGAGGTTCCTAATCCACACACGCTACTGACAAATGTTCCTCCTGATGCTAAGTATTTCACGGTAATTGATCTTTGTTCGGCTTTCTTCAGTGTTCCACTGGCCGAGGAAAGTAGGCACTTGTTTGCCTTCACGTATGCTGGTAAGCAGTATACATATACTAGAATGCCTCAAGGATTTATGCATTCATCACATGTGTTTAATCAGGTACTGAAAGCTGATCTTGATGATTTTTGTTTGGACAGTTATCTCCTTATGTAGGTTGATGATTTATTAATTTGTTCCTCATCACTTGAACAATGTCACAGAGATTTAATCAAGGTATTGACTAAGCTGACACTGGGAGGACACAAAACCTCCAAAATCAAAATTGTAGTATTGTCAATCTCAGATTAGCTCTGATGATGGATCAGCGTTTGTTTAAAAAACAATGTTACAGTAACTGTGAATAAATTAAAATGTTTGTGTTTATCACCCTCAGTCACAGGGAATAGTGGAAAAGGTAAGTGGTACCTTTAAGACTAAGCTTAATGCAACTTGTTTCGGTTGATGCTCAACCTCTTGCACTAATGACCTATCGCATGCAGACTAACAGAAATATGCAACTAACACCGCATGAAAGGCTTACGGGTCGACCCATGTCTGTGTCATATCTGAAAGGTCCTTATGAAGAACTGCTGCTGGAGTAATTGCCAATGGAACTAAGAGCGTATATGAGATAACTAACTGCTATGTATGAAGCTATCTCTTCACAGGAACAAAGCTGGGGACTGAGAGAGGAGATAGAAGTTCTTTGTCCAGTGACTCCTGGAGAACAGGGGTACCTAGGCTTGTTCCAGCCCAAAAGGGAATGGCTGTACAAAGTACGCACCTAGATTAAGACCTAGGAGAAGGGAGGATCAGGTGATCGAAGCGGACGATCCAGTGGTTGACATTGCAGAAGAAAGAACAAGCCAAGTCGTTAGAGAAGGTCTAAATGAAAGTAAGGGAGAATGGCAGTCTGAGGCCATGGCAAAGAAGAAGGTCTGTCAGGGGTCATACCAACAGAGCAAGAGGAAAGAAGGGCTCCTGCTGCTGACAGTGGCTCTGGTGATCCTGATGCACCTGCTGAAGGAAAAAAGCCAGGCTAGATCTCTTATCGGCTGCAACAGGATGGATGCAGTTTCTCCAGTGAGGACAAAGATGATGATGAGCCAATGCCCTGGGTGTAAGTACTGGCGACCTCTCCCCAGAAAGGCAGACTCTGGACGATATGTAAAGTATCTGGGTCGAAGATGATCATTCTGGATACATCCCCCGGAGAAGTGTGTGATGGAGTTTTTGCTTTTCTATTTTTGAATTTTTACGTTTTCTTTTACAATATAATCACGTGATTAAGGGACATGGTAATCAATGTCTGATTTATCAGAGTAATCAACTGAGAAAATTGTTTTGTATGCATGTTTATTAGTCTATACTTGTATCTGCTATATGTGCTTAATCAACTGTGTACTCTACATAACCGTGATAACCATGGGCAAGTGGTGAAAAAATGTATGCTCACGCTTACGAACACTGTTTTGATTCTTGCGGTTAGGGAAAGGGAGGCAGAATCTTTTACTCCTTTGTAGTCAATGGGAGAGGAGATGTTTGCTTCTGATCTCCAGAGAGAGTGGTTTCAGGATTTGGTCATTGCAAGATGGCTGATGTGATCATATGTTGATCACTAGTTAGTGTAAATGATGGGACTGGATTGTGAGATTACTCTCTCAAGTTAGGTGGGGCTTAGTAAGCCCCAGAGGAGGGAAATATATAGAAAATATATCAAAAATATGTCTAAGAAAATAGCTATGATGTGTAATCAATATGTATAAGTCACTTCTGGATATGTTAATGAAGTGTATTCAATATGTAACCTACATTTAGAAGTAGTACTTAAAGCATAATCAAATAATCTGGATAATCCATAGTTGGAAGCATAATCTAAACTCACTGAACGATGGTTGGTCAAGTTATATTCTGAGTGTGGGTTGAGTAGAAGAATTCTGTGCCTTACTAAACAATGGGCCTAATTACTTTCTGTGGCAAATCTAAAGCTATAGGACACTTCCAACATGTGTGTTCTCCTAGGTGGGTAAAGTAAGAGCCTTTGTTTGTCTAAACTCAGCTTCACTTCTAAGTGTGTAAATTAGGTGCTATGGGGATGTCTAAAGCAGATTCACTCTGTAGAAGTAAATTAAGAGCTTGTGTTTGTCTAAACGCAACTTCACTTTGTGGCAGTAAATTAGACACATTCCAGAGTTGGGTTTCTGAAATGGGCCCCCCCCTTGTGCTTGCAAATCAGTAACATAAAAAGAGATGAGAGTTCAAGGGAAGGGTACCAATATGAGGCTATGGGATGAATTATGTGACATGATGGTGAACCCAGTTCTGGTAAGAACTTTGAAGAACATACAACTGGCTGCGCATGCGCCACAATGGTGGGGTATCATATAGATATGAATAATTAGTTAAGGCATGGGAGATTGGTTGGTTCTAAAAAGAAATGGTGAATGCCACACCTAGGAATTATGTTTACTGTTTTTGGGAAGTATATAAAGACATGTTCATGTATGTACAAATTGGACTCTCTGCAGACAGTCACCTTTGTTGGTTTCCAATAAAGTTTATTACTTTTGACATCTACTAAACTCTCTGTCTTAGAAGTTTTTTGACTTAGGCTAGAAAGGTTGATTTTATCCACAACAGCTTCCGGTTTTTTTTTTTTCGAGAAGAGCGCGAGTCGAGCTGCTTAATGTAGCGTTACCATGCGCAGCCTCTCGAGGATGCCATCGCATACTACACCACTAACACTTCACCCAGAAAGTGTGCACTTTTCCCCCGTGATGAAACGGGAGCACGTTACACACATCTTTAACTCTTTCTCGCACATTACTTACCTCTCCTTTTCTTTAAAAAGGATAGAAAAGTTGAGAGATTTTGAGAAAATATCGAGTAGAAATGAGGCGTTTTTTGTCACACAAACAACAGACATGCAGTCTCGCTGTTAGATAATAAGGCTGGCGGCATGGTTCACAGGTGCCATATATATATATCATGCGACGCGCTTAATTGCCACGTCCCTGATCATGGCAGGCCTATAAGTAGAGGCATGATTTTAGACAAGCTTCAGATACCGGTCACGCGCACAAGGCGTTCCCATACTGCTAAATGTAACGTCGAAGTTCCCTTTGAAAGGGAACACAATACTCTACATTCCAACTGGGAGATAAAAAAAAGTTTTTACCATCTTCAGCCTGGAACAAAAACAATTCTCAATACCAGACTTCACAATTCTCCATTTCTGACTGGAAAAAGTGTTTTCAGTTTTTATTGTAGAGCTGCAACAACTAATCGCTAATAATCCATAATGAACATTTTGTAAATGTGAGAAACGACATTTGCAGGAAGTTCCCACTTTTTGTTCATGTCTAGAGTAATTGCTAACATTTACAAAATGAGCCTACAATAAATAAGATCAATTTAATGAAAGTAAAGGTCCATGTTTAATAAAAATCTTAATGAAATGAATAAAAATATGAGGTTGTTCAGATTAGTTTTATACATGTTCTCATATTTATAACTTTATTTTGTTGTAATGTGACAAGTATTAATCTCAAGGTTTACTGGGTTTTATGAGATTATTGTATAATTGTTTGCTCTTTTTTCATACTGTGGGTTTAGTGAAGTATTGAAAACAAACATCATCAACAACAAACACAACAATTCCTCCTCTGCATTTAATAACTCCACGTGAGACGCCGTCCCATCAAACAAGGGACGTCCCCCGGACATGACGAACGTCCACTTACATCTGTATTTGGTCTGGTTTATAACGTTCACTGGCAGACAAAGCCATGGATTTAACCTTAAGGAATGTGGTTATTCCTTAAAAACATCCCTTAAATTAATTTTGATAATGGATTTCATGCAGAAAGCATGGTTTTGTTTGTTATTTGGAGATTGACATTACTATGGTTTTAGTGCAAATAAACCACAGTAAAAATAGAAAGAAAAAAATAATTTCTGGTTGCTATGGTTTTGCTAATGAAAATAATTCATAGCTACTATGGAACAAATATTTTTCTTAATATTGGTTTAGAAATTACTCAATACTCTGTAAAACATGGCCTTTATATTGATCCATTACTGATTATATTACAAAGATCCAACTAAACCTGTTTATATTTGTACTAAAATAATTCTATTGTTCTTAAAACGAATAAAAAGATCTGACACCTCATATTTATTCCATTAAATCATTTCCCCCACCATTACTATGACATTTACATACTGTCAATAGCAGTTTTACATTAACTGATTAAAAACTGTAATTAATATCACACACTGTTTATAAGTAGCAGAGTCTTGGCATACACCCATATATGAAGTACTGTGAAATAAATCATTGTTACGTAGCAAATACCCACACAAGCACATTACATCAAGGAAAAACAAACTTGAATGCACAAATGGAAAACCTTTATTATTGCTAAGGGTTCAAAATGTAAGCCACGAAACAGAAAAGCAGAATGACAGTTGCTTAATCAGATGTAAGCGATGATTTCCAAACAGCAAGTGAAGGAGAAGCCAAAAAGGATGGAAACGAGTCCAATGCTGAAACTGCTGGAAAAGAAAAATGAAAAAGATACAGGTAAGATATACATCCTCATCTAAACTTGGGCTACATCACATTCTACACCCACCATTTAAACTGACACACTGTTGGTCAGGCTGCAGCATAAGAAGATTTTATTTTAACCAAAATAATCATCATAATTATAAAGAATAACAGTTTCATGCATAATAATGGATGGAAATATAATATTCCCATCAAAATATTTTCAGAATAATCTGTAAACCCAAATTCCTTTTCCTTCTTAAAAAGGATAAAGATATAATAACACATGCTTGATAAAATGTAAACAAATGAGACTATAAATATGGACAAAACTATAAACATGTAACTGAATATTGTCACTACAGACACAAATTGTTTGGCATACGTCACAGAAAAGGGTTGAAATGTTTATGATGTCAAACACCAAAAATACTGGTGTGAAAGCACAGTTAAAGTACAGTTGTCCCAATAATTACACTCATTCACCCTCATGCCTTACCGCACTTGCATTGTGCTGCTGAATACAAATCATAACAAATCATCAATCAATAACTCCAGTGAATCCAAGTCTTCTGAAGTGTTTTATTTATTTGGAGAAACAGACCATAATCACTTAAAATATTGATATGTCACTTAAATATTTGAAAATTCTGATTGAAAATGTTATGTCTACACTAAATTTATATATACAGTTGGGCCCAAAAGTTTGCACACCCCCTGCAAAATCTGCTAAATCTTGTGTTAACAAAATAAGATGGATCATAAAAGCCCATGTTATTTTTATGTAGGTAGTCCTGTCCTGAAGAAGCTATTTTACATAACAGATGTTTACATATAGTCCATAAGACAAGATTATAGCTGAATATATAAATATTACCCTGTTCAAAAGTTTACACACCCTTGATTATTAATACTGTGTCATTACCTGGATGATCCACGACTGTGTTTATGTTTTGTGAGAGTTGTTCATGAGTCCCTTGTTTGTCCTGAGCAGTTAAACTGCCAACTGTTCTTCAGAAAAATCCTCCAGGTCCTGCACATTCTTTACTTTTCCAGCATCTTCTGCATATTTGAGCACTTTCCAACAGTGACTCTAATTTCTGTATTATTTCTTAGTTGAACACTTCACAGTACTTATGACACCTGTCATATGTATGACAGGCCGATTTAATTACATTTTAAAAATATATATATTCTATTTTGTTTGTATGCATCAATGCAAAATCATTCACATCAGCATAACAAAAATGATAATATTCCACAGCTCTAAAAGACACAGTGGTGTAATGTGAGTGAAAGTATATAGTTGCATATAGGCACAGGGGTGTAAGGGAGACTGTAAACACAATTACAAAGGGGGTACCTTGGAACACGGTCAGAAACAACGGGGAACCCCAGATTGAGATCCAATCACTATTTCCGTTTGTTGTCTCTCGTCTGTACTTTGCAAGCTGGTGTCACATACTGTCTTTCCTGTGGTGGAATTTTGAGGCTTGTTATCTCTACTCTGTGTGTTATGGGTTATGCAGTTGTTACATAAATACATATATTTGTTACATAAATACTAACACTTGTGTTAAATTCATGTTCCGTACTGAACATCCCATATGATAAGTTTCCAGGTAGTGGTGTGTCAGTAGTTATATCATACACTTTCTGTCAAACAAAGTAGTGTGTTGGTAATTTATGGCCCTGTCTTCTCAGGCCGACAGGTCTGTAGGTACATTTTAATTAAGGCTGGGGGGTTAAACCCATCAAGTGTATCTGGGGGTCAATCTGGCTCCTTTGTGTCTGGGGGTGTTGTGGAGAGGGGTGCATGGTGTCACAAGTCGTGACGGAGCAGATGAAGGAAGGAGGTAAGCGCACTTAAGAACGAGTGTAGTTTATTTACAAGAGGCAGTCAGACAAATCCAACACGTAATCCAAAGGCGTAGTCAGGAAACAAGTGAAGGTCAGGCGAACTGCAAACAGCCATAAACTTGGGGCAAGGCAGATAACAACTTGGCACGGAAAACAGGGTCGAGAAACAAACAAACATAAGCATAAAAACAAACGAGAGCTATAATAATGATCTGGGAGCGGATAACCCAGCGTGAACTATAACTAACAAGGAACTATGTTTACTAAGTTTAATATTTAATAATTTAATATTTAATAATAAAAAAAGTTTAATAATTAACCGCGCCGTGTGTAGTACGGCGCGTAGTATATAAACCGGCATGAATTAACTTAGACAGATATCAGCTGGGAGTAATTCAGACACACGTGGGGATACAACCTATGACAGACATGGGGCGGGGTCATGACGAACATAAACAAAACACACGTGCCCTCCCAGCCATTGACAGAAACGAAAACAAAGAGCGGTTCAAAAGACGCAACACGCGCGCAAAGGCCGAGAGCATGCTGCTTCAAGGGGAACTGTGACAGAGTCCCCCCAAGGGCACTACTCCTGGAGTGCCATGAAACATCCCATATCACCGGCGGCCCCGGGCCCTGGGCTGAATGTCCCAAGCAGAGCCAGGAAACCGCATAATGTTTCTGGCGAAGTAGGGACGCGAGAGCAAAGTTCACCGCGAGGCTCAAGGGGAAAGCGAGGTTCTCCGCGAGGCTCCAGGGGGAGCGAGGTCCTCCCAGGGCTCCAGGGGGAGCGAGGTCCTGGAGGCTTCAGGGGGGGAAGCGAGGTCCTCCGCGAGGCTCCGGGGGGAGCGAGGCCCTCCGCGAGCTCCAGGGAAAGCAGAAGTTCTCCACGAGGCTCAAGGGAGGAACGATGCCCTCCGCTGAGCCCAGGGGTGGAGCAATGTCCTCCGTGCGAGCAGCGGCACAAGGGAGCGACACAAGGCCGCCCCAGCGAAGCAGGATGGCGGAGCAGCGTCCCCCGCCGAGCAGGGAGGCCGAGCGGCGTCCCCCGCCGAGCAGGGAGGCCGAGCGGCGTCCCCCGCCGAGCAGGGAGGCCGAGCCCCCCTCTAGTCGACAGAGCCGAATGCTCAGAACCCCTTTCCGGAGTGTCTCCTCTTGCAGCAAAACCTGTGTTTCCTGTAGTTGCAACTCCACGGATGAGCATTCCTTAGTAGCTTCGATGCATTTCTTCTCCATTTCAGACAGAGTGCTGCTCAAACTCTCCAACTCGAACTGCATTCTGCTAATTTTTTCCACCATTTCCTTCTTACTCTGCGTGATTACAACTGGAACCTGAGGCTTGGCGGTGACTGGAGCTTGAACTTGGAACTTGGTTGTGAGCGGAATTTTGTGAATTGGGTCGGCAGACTTGGAGATGAATGGATTCTGCTTAGCAGGATGCACGGTAACCTGGACTTGTGGCTTGGTCTGCAACGGGACATGGACCTGAGGCATGGCAGGGACTGGAGACTTAGCTTGGTCTGGAAACTTGGAGATGAGCGGAACTCGCTTCCCTGGATGAGAGGTGGGGGTCTTGTCCATCTCCTCTGGAGTGCTCACCCGCCCATAATACCTGTGGAATGGGCGCTCCGCTACGTTCACTTCCTCCAGCAACTGATCATAGTTCTGTCCTGGTTCTCCAAACTCCTCCAAAAACACTTCCAAAAACTGCCAAATATCCTCCAGCACCTGGGATTCCTTGGCTGCCACTCGCTGTGCCCATGCGCGAGCTGGGCCAACGAGGCGAGACGTGATAAACAGAATAAATCGTCCTTCAGTCGGCTTCGGGTCACATAGGCTGGGAAAATAATGCTGACAGTCCATCAAAAACTCATCCGGGTAAAAGTAGCCATCATACGGCTCCGGCATGTCCACGGAATACCTCTGTGCAAAGCTCATGGAATCCAAGGCGGGAAACTTGGGCGTGCGGTTTTGGGTTCGGCGTCCTCGCCGTTCTCGTGCTACCTCCATGTTTACGGCGGTTAATTCTGTCACAAGTCGTGACGGAGCGGAGGAAGGAAGGAGGTAAGCGCACTTAAGAACGAGTGTAGTTTATTTACAAAGAGGCAGGCAGACAAATCCAACACATAATCCAAAGGCGTAGTCAGAAAACAAGCGAAGGTCAGGCGAACGGCAAACAGACATAAACTTGGGGCAAGGCAGATATCAACAACGTGGCACGGAAAACAAGGTCGAGAAACAAACATAAGCATAAACACGAACGAGAGCTATGATAATGATCTGGGAGCGGATAACCCAGCGTGAACTATAACTAACAAGGAACTATGTTTACTAAGTTTAATATGTTTAATTAACCGCGTCGTGTGTAGTACGGCGCGTAGTATATAAACCGGCATGAATTAACTTAGACAGATATCAGCTGGGAGTAATTCAGACACACGTGGGGATACAACCTATGACAGACACGGGGCGGGGTCATGACGAACATAAACAAAACACACGTGCCCTCCCAGCCATTGACAGAACGAAAACAAAGAGCGCATGTTCAAAAGACGCAACACGCATGCGCAACCGCGCGAGAGCATGCTGCTTCAAGGGGGAACTGTGACACATGGGGGGAACAGCCCCCTCCCAACAAAAGTTGTTTATGTTAATGAGTTTGGTTTTTGGGGGTGAAATACGTCTGAAAATAAATAATGTTTTTAATATGTGCATGTGTTTGCGTTACTGTATGGCGTTATTTCGTTTGTATAAACACATTGTTAGAAAAGCATGATATGAGTAGATGTTTATTATATTTATGGAAGGAGTTTTCAGTGTCAGTGCTTTGTGGTCAAGCTGCATTTTATTTATGTATTATTATTATTATTATTATTATTATTATTATTATTATTATTATTATTATTATTATTATTATTGTCCTACTAAAAAGAGAAAAACGAGAGGTTGGTGATGGAGTTGCTGTAAAGTAAATGAAAATGTTCCACAATATTAAATGTAAAGTGTAAAAAGTCTGGCACGTCACTCTTTAATTAATACAAATTGGAATCATTGGCAATTTGCTGTGTTATAAGAGGAATAAAACACATCTGTGCTGTACTTGGAGAATAATCAACTTTAGGCTGGTAATAGGAACTCTGCTTGAAACTGACACATATTTACCTATATATAATTTTTTCAGTATTTGTTTATTATTGTTGTTGTTGTTGTTTTGTGTTGTTATTATTTTAAACATATTAATACTTTGGATTACTATATATAACTGGAAAGCCATTTATCCACCCAGGATATACAAAAAGGATGTATTTTAAATCTGCTACTGTATTGATGTTTAGTTTCTTTATTTTGTGTCAGTGTGGGTTAGTATTTAACCATATTTGTTTTAACATTTAATATTATTTTTATGTTTATATAAAATTTATAAAATATATTTATATATATTATTTTTATATTTTAATAGATTTTTATAGTAGTGCCAAATAATTGCAGTAGAGGGCAGCAGTAGCCTGTTTAACCTCTGCACCTACTACCTTTACACTTGATCCTTTTTCTTTATGCAGATATACTCCAATACATTTTTCCTTCTTTTTTTAACCTCAGGTACACATGCATGTAAATGATGTTTGCACTTTAAAAAACCTCTCTGTTTGTCTATGAAGCTGTAATTCAATTGATGCCTAATGTGCTTGTTGATACAGTATGTAGTCCATACACTGCCTTGTTCTGCAGGTTTTTATTTTATTTATTTTTAATGATTTTTATATGAGTAGAATACTTGTTTTGTGAAATAAACGAAAACAAAATGTTGTTAAAAAAGAATAGCTGTTAAAAAAGAATAGCGTGTATTACATGACTTCTAAACAAAGATCCTTATGAGGTAAAATGTTAAAGTGCTGGCTAAGAATCTCCGTAATGTTTAAACTAGGAGATAAGTTTTTTCCATAGATGTCTTCCATTCGATGTGTAAAAGCAGTAGTGAAGTTAAACTGAAACACCTCTCACGCTAAACCCCGCCCACACATACGTGTTTTCAGACACGCCTCTCTCTTTCTCTCGCTCTCTCTCTCTCTCTCTCTCTCTCTCTCTCTCTTTCTCTCTAAACACACCTATACACGTGTTTTCATCGTAGCCAGTACGTCCTGTCAAGCTGTCAATCATAGAGTTAGGAGTAGAGGCTCATTTATGATCTTTGTGTTTTTTCCTGAACGACAGTTCTGTAGTTTCCCTTTATTTATGATCCTTTGTTTCTTCCTGATGTAGAGTTTTTATGACCGGGGGGTCATGGTGTGATCCTATCAGCTTGTTTATGATAATAAGTGTCTGTGGGGGTGATAATGGGGTTTTAAATAGCGTCTTAAGACATTATGGTTAAAACACAGAAGACAGTGTGCAACTATCTGGCCAAAAAAGGGCCCCTCCAAACTTCTAATATCTCTAGAAGACGGTCCTTCATCATACCTATAAGACTCTGATGAAAAGCATGAAGAGATTGAACACATATTAAGAAGATGTCTGAAGATTCTACATCCGCCTGCTACAGTAACACTCCGGAGACAGCTCCGGCTCTGCCTGACGACAACGCGACAACGCTAGAATCCCCACCGCAAACATATGACAACAGGTGGCTAGATAACTTCTGCAAAGAGTTAGGATATCACAACCTAAGTTTCCTCACAACTCCGTACGGAATCAGCGGCTCTTTATCTGGAGCCTCGGCCTACATCGGTGTTGATGACACAGACGGCTGTATTCCATCTGACGCGTTCAAGATTATAAAAGTGACAGTCGTGGTCCTTCTTGAACATATTATCAATAAAAAACTGAAAGATCTCTGTCTGGGTTGCGAAGTGGATCATCCGAGTCAGATTAGACACTCCTGTCTGTTCGAACCTGACGTGTATTTCTTTGACAAATACTTTGAGGAACTATCACGTGATAAAATCAAACCTGGGCTTAAACATTTCATCGCTCAAGCATTGAGTCGGTTTGGTTTGCGGGTTAACCCTCAGAGAATTCAAGGGTCGGTGGATGCCGTTCTACACGAGCTGCGAGACGAGGTGTACATCGTGCAAAGGCTTCACGAGGTCAGAGAGAAACTTGTGGATGTCCGCTGCGAGACAGATCGTCTGACGCCGTGGACAGGCTGAAAGGGGTCACACCAGCCATTTGAGATGGGGAATGCGTGCAGCGCTACAGGATTAGCAAAGAGGCTGCTTAAACGTCGTATGGGTGCGAGATGTCCAGTCTATTGTACAAATGCCGCTACGGACTGTGTTGATGTATCCGTAGCTGTGAACGGATGCAATGTTGACCCGAGACATCTAACAAATCATTATTTTTTTTTTTTTTTTTTTTTGTTTTAGTATAATATATGTTGCTATTAAACATGTGGTTAATGTAATCGCAGTATTGTTATTTATATCGTGGTGTGTGAATGTGTCTCGACTTTAATCTCATGTTTACTCTCGTATCTAATCCCTTAAAGACCATGTTCCCTGTGTTTGTTTTTTGTTTGTTTGTTTATGCATAAAGACAGCGCTCCTGCGCTTACTTCCTGACTCCAAAGCCCTGTGTGTATCGTTACATGTGCGGTGTGTGATTGGACTGATTTGTTACAAATGTGTATTAACGCATGCGATCCGATTTTGGTTTCTACAACAACAATACTAGATCTTGAGACTGAATGTGGCAGACGTATTAGAATTGTAGACATTTTATGTACGTGTAAATGTGTGTGGTGTGTGTGAAATTCTGCTGTCGAGAAATGAGCAGACTGTTGGCTGTGATATAATCGACACATTTATAGCACATGTGGATGACAAAAACACTGATGTGTATAAAATTCCTACACTCCCATGATGATGTATGATAATGTTTATGATCTTTTACTGAACTAAATACCATGACGTTTAAGACCATCTGTGTTGTTCTTTTGTGGTTGTTAAAGTGTCGACATATCGGAGGACATAAAAACACTCTATTACACACCTTCAAATGCCAAGGTCTTTTGGTGGTAAAAAGCGTTTAAAAAACGGCGTGTTAAAAGAAACAAGGGGTTCGTTTAACACATACAAGTTTCAGATTGGCTCGCCAGCGAGGGTGCTTACACATTACACAGAACTGCTCCGTTAAATTACAAAAGAAATCGCGTTTTTGTTTATGGTATTGATATGCAGTTTCAGGCAGATCTGGTCGATATGTCTGCATACGCCAAGGAAAACGACAACATTCATTTTCTGTTGACGTGCATGGACATGTTTAGTAAATATGCGTGGACTCTGGTTTTAAAAAACAAATCCGGTTGTGAGGTGTCTAAAGCTTTCCAAACTATACTGGATGAGGGCCGGGTGCCCCGTAATCTACAGACAGATAATGGGAAAGGAATTTTTTAATCAACATTTTCAAAGCATGATTTGAAAAGCGTACATCGTCAAACGTTTTAATAGAATCTTAAAGGGCCGGATGTGGAGATATTTAACTGCTGCAAACTCCAAACGCTATATCTACAAGACATCACGGATACATACACCGTCAGCGATCACAGAAGCATTAAGATGAGTTCTATTGACGTGAACAAAGAAAATGGATCTGATGTGTATAAAAACCTTTATGGATCTAAAGACGGCCCGTAACCCCTACATTTAAATATAAAGCTGGGACAGTGTTAGAATTTCTAAAGTAAGAGGTCCATTCACAAAAGTTTATAAAGAAAACTATACACACGAGTTTTTCACCATAACAGAATCCATATCACGCGAACGTCCGATTGTGTGATTATGGCGACGGCGTGCAACCGATGGTGTTTTTATGAAGAGGAATTACAAAAAATATTTGTGAACAAAAACAAAACATTTAAAGTGGAAAAATTTTTGAACAAGAAGAAACAAGGTGAAAAAAATAACGGTTTTTGGTTAGATGGCTCGGATGGCCCTCAAAATTCGCATGCGGGGTGAACAGAAAGAACTGGTCGATGTACAGACCCCATAAAACAAACTAAACCTCGTTAAAAAATAATTAAAATAAAATCAACCATGACTGCAGGTGGTTTTTATATAACGCTTCCCTGAAATGCCTCAAGGACTGTTTATCCGGAAAATCGTATCCCGGACCCACTGTGATGGCTCTCAGAAGAACATCTAGACCGCCAGGGGTTTGGAGGAGAGTCCAAACGATGAAGAAAAGAAAACATAACACCAAGAAATCATCAGTTGTAAAACGCAAGCACAAGAAGACACCAACCAGCTCTACAGCAAAAAGACCAAAGACCTGCGTTAAAACAATATTTTAGACCATGTCTTTACTCCACAATATGTCAGAAGAATGGTTAAAACCCGAACTGGACCTATTCACAGTACCATTAACACAAACCGTTATTGAAAATAAATACAGATATAGAAGTTCCCCTGTTGTCAGCAATATGAGAAACATCGCCTCTGGAGTTTTTATAGCGGGGACTGGAGAGGATTATGTGGACCTAAACAACACCCTTGTGTTTTTACGTTTTGTTTTTTGGTAATAAACCAGATGACAATCGGTTGTAATGAAAATGTTTTCAAATGTATTCATTGTGTTCAGACAGGTGAAATGTTTATGTCTAACACTAGATTTATTCAGTAACAACAAAGAACAGAGATTTCTTCTTCGTTTGACTCTTTATTATTATTATTAATATTATTATTGTTATGCATACACTACATCCAGCAATACAGATAATAACAAGATCATAAACAATAGAAAACTCGCGGATTAAAAACATCGCCACTGACTCGAGTCAAGAGCGGGTTATTTGAATACATGGCCACCTGAATAATTTGATTGTGCTGATGGTGTGCTCGAAAGTATTTTCTGTTTTTTACTCTTCTTAGACGAGTTGTTTTTAGGTGAATTTGATTTGGTTTTGAAATAGTTAATTGCGTGTCTGAGGTAATGTTTTGGCACCGTTGAGTATGGTATGTTTAAAGTAGAAAAGTCTTCGCTTTTTCATAACTGTCCAAGTCAGAGCGGTGTAAAATATTTCTTATAGCTATGTCCAAATCGTTCTCCACAACCTGCTGAATAGAATCACGTGTTGTCCCGGTCTTTAGTTTGTCCAACTGGTGCTGCGGGACTAAAAACATGTTCTCTGCGTACTCCATTCCCTCTGTTATCTAGAAGCAATCAGGCTGTAGAAGAAAGCTCCCCCTGCTGGTTTATTACACGCCTCTTTCTTTTAACACCGACCGTCTTATCCGCTACAGATTTGATGACGCTTTTCCTTTTTCTGAGTTTCTGGTGTTGTTGAGATGTGAGAGGTAGATTACCGTAGATTAGCGTCTTGATTAGCGTCTCGGGATTTTTAAACAATATTAGATAATTTGTGATTAAGATGATGGTCCTACTGGATTTCCCTTGGCAAAATAAATTCTGCACAATATAAACAGCACTAAGATTTCTATGATGTACATATTGGGTGAAGATCTTTTCTACCTCGTTGCTCGCGGCCTCTTTCATCAGATCATTGACTGATTAACAAATTAACCGTGTTGACCGGGAAACAGAGCATCATCATTCAGAGTCTGTGGTAGTCCTTCAACAAATTGTATTTTGTACATATTCAACAATTCATCATACAATGGTTGCCAACAATCATAAATATATACAATATTTAAAAAAATTTAGAAATCAAATGTACAGCATTTTACAACAGCATTTTTTATTTTATTTTTATTTTTTTTTTTACAAAATATGACTACCCCGAGTTTGAAGGTCCGCCTATCACACATGAAAAAGTGTGTTTCTACATTTTGGTCTCATCTGACCACAACACTTTCACCCAGTTGTCTTCTGGTGGTCAGATGAGACCATCTTTGGCATCAACTCAACTCGCCGTGTTTGGAGGAGGAGGAATGCTGCCTATGACCCCAAGAACACCATCCCCACCGTCAAACATGGAGGTGGAAACATTATGCTTTGGGGTGTTTTTCTGCTAAGGGGACAGGACAACTTCACCGCATCAAAGGGACGATGGACGGGGCCGTGTACCATCAGATCTTGGGTGAGAACCTCCTTCCCTCAGCCAGGGCATTGAAAATAAAGTCATTACCAAGTACTAAGTCATGGTTTGCAGAGGGGTCAAATACTTATTTCCCTCATTAAAATTCAAATCAATTTATAACATTTTTGACATGCGTTTTTCTGGATTTTTTTTTTTGTTGTTATTCTGTCTCTCACTGTTCAAATAAACCTACCATTAAAATTATAGACTGATCATTTCTTTGTTAGTGGGCAAACGTACAAAATCAGCAGGGGATCAAATACTGTTTTTCCCTCACTGTATGCGTAGGAAAGCTATAGGATTGAACATGCAGCAATAATTATCATTGACCTTTTTGATTTAGGCATAACTCATGAGTGTATCACAATCTATGGGAAAGGAAACAGCTTGTGTGTGCACATGTCTGGAATACATCTGGAATACATCTGAACCGGATTAATTATTTACATAAATATATTTGATTTACACTGTTACACAAACTGTACATTCACTACTTTACATTGTAGCAAAGTGTCATTTCTTCAGTGTTGTCACATGAAAAGTTATAATGAAATATTTACAAAAATGTGAAAGGTGTACTCACTTTTGTGAGACACTGTATATAAGTGCTCGTTAACATGAACGTGATTCCGTTTCTTAGGTATTACACATGAAATACCAAGAAATAAGAGATAATATAACAAATAAGCTCTTACATAGTTTGTTATTAAGCATACATTTTAAATAACATTTTCTGTTGCAGAAAATGAATTGAATTGTTACAAACTTCATTAAATACATGAACTAACTTTATATAATATTATTATTGTATTATTAGTGTATTTGTATGCATTTCTTCAAAATATACTGTATTTGACTGACACAATTACGCTAAATATTGAAAGTAGAGAATACTTAAGTAATAGAGATGGCACTGATCCCATACCGGGTCTGATCAGCTGATACTAGCAAAGAAATGGGGATCAGATATCAGATAAAATAAAGAACAGATTAGATCTGATCCTGTAATCAAAAGATCTACACTATATTAAACACCAACTAAAGGACAGAGTGATAAATGGGACTTGTGGTGAGTCTCCTAGGGGCTTCTTCACATAAACTCCTCAGATGCTAATCCTGTCAGGTGAGAATCCCACCAATGTCATGAAACTGTTCCTGTCCATTTCAGCTCCGTCTTCCACTGACTGGGTTCAGCTGGAGTTCGTGTGGTTTTTCACCTGCTGTTCCAAATAATCCCTCAGGTTTTCATTGGGATTGAGGAAATTTTGTCCAGGGATCACAGGTCGTTCTACTCAGTGCAGAGATGTGTGTAGTCTATTAATATCTAAAAGACGGATATCTGAATTAATAACCAAAAACTAGACTGTGGTACTTCATGATCAACAGCATGTATTCATCTCTGCTGCAAGGAAAACATTATTATCTCCTGTTCATAATCATTCAACATTTCTTCATTCTTATAGAATACATTTGTTAGAACATTTAGCTAGAACAGATGAGAACTTCCACAAGATCTAACAGGAACATGAGCAGATATTTACCATCACATCACTGCTCTTATACAATCACAGGCTGTAGAGCTTTATGTTTAAAACAGTGATCACTGCTGTGTGTTTGATCTCTTGTTCTACACGTGTATTTAAGTGCAGACGTTAAGAACAAGCCGGAGGAAACTTTACAGGAATGAGAGAAACACGGTGTGGAGGTGGAGTGCTGGAAGGAGTGTCAGAGTAAAGTGACTCCTTAAATAAAAGATTTGTAGCAGTGTGGCATCAAAGATGATGATTTTAATTGGCTTTGATGAGAGTGGAGAAGAAAATCTGCTGCTGATCAGAAACAGGGAAAAGCCGAGATCATCTTATTCAGACAAAAGCAGCAGTATGAAGTCAGAGATAGCAGGGTGTCACAAGGAGACCAGGTGTTCATTTACAATCACTCTCATGCACTCAGTGCTGACATTTTGTAGACTCTGTCTGACTCCCTGTCTTCTGCTTTCACATCCATTTTAAATCAATACCAAACAGCATTAAAGCTCATTGTTAGAAAAAGTCTGATTCAATAGAATGTAGTACAATTTTAACCCAGTATCTGATCATCTGATATTTACTGCAACTCAAATTAAATGTACAAAATAATGTACAAAATAATGCTGTCAGTCTTTTCATTTGTTTCAGTGTTTATCTAAAAAAGATCATTACTCACCTCAGTGTCTGTAGTTTGTAATGTTCATCATTCTCCAGAGCAGAGAGACTCTTCCTTCCTGAGACTCCTATTTTATTCCCAGACAGATTCAGTTCTCTCAGGTGTGAGGGGTTTGATCTCAGAGCTGAGATCAGAGCAGCACAGCCTTCATCTGAGACACCACAATAACCCAACCTGCAGAGACACAATGACACACTCTTCACTCTCTCAGTTTATGAACATCAAGACATACTTTACATATCTTGAAATGAGTGGTGTGTGTGTGTGTGTGTGTGTGAGAGAGAGAGAGAGTGTGTGAGACTGTGAATGTTTTATTTATGTTTTATTTTTAAGGGTTTATTCAGTACTGACAAGAACAAGTCTGACTGTTTATACAGAATGTGTTTGTCTGTTATTTTACACACATTCCATTGACTTGGAAGAACATTAGACCCTGTTTTATTATTATCAAAGTGAAATTATTTTAAAAATCACTCGTTATTTATGATGAAACACTTAATGTTCTGACATATTTGTAATGCTTTTTAGTGGTAAATGTAAATGGTAAATGTGCACTTATATAGCGCTTTTATCCAAAGCGCTTTACACTGTGTCTCATTCACCCATTCACCCATTCACACACCAATGGTAGCAGAGCTGCCATGCAAGGCGCTAGCTTGCCATCAGGAGCAACTTGGGGTTCAGTGTCTTGCCCAAGGACACTTCGGCATGTGGAGTCACTACCAACTGCACCACAACCGCCCCATGCATTGTGTGTGTGTGTGTGTGTGTGTGTGTGTGTGTGTGTGTGTGTGTTTTCATTAATGAGGAAAACTGCATAAGTTTAACCCTCTTACTCCGTATGGCCGAAAAACCGGTGTGCCCATCTTTGATCTATCCACATAAGTCCGATATAGCGGCTTTACAGTGTAAACATTATCCCCATAAAGCCGGTATACCGACATTACTCTGCTATGATTCCTTACTTATTTAATTATTATTTTTTTACCCGGAAGACTGATGACGTCATGACGTGATTACGTCATTACGCCGTCATTACGATGAAGCTGATCCAAGCGTGAATATTGGTGTAATAGTATTAGTATTAGTTATTAGTTATTAGCTATTTGTGTTCCAGCTAAAATGAACACAGGTACATCTATAACAGTGAAAAAAATAAAACATACACAGTTTCACAGGCGAGAGCGAGGATTCTAGATAGTGACAGCAGTGAAAGTTCAGGCGATGTTGAAACCGAAACCGAAACTGATAGTGACGTAAACTCTCAAAATTCAAACCCTGATCCGTCTTAATCGTCAACATCAACCAGTGCGACTGACACTGCAGGCGTTTGGAGTCATAACCTGACCATCTCTGTGCATTCGTGAAAACACTACCTGCTGGGCTGATTATCTTCCTGATTATCCTCCTCCTCAGGATATTGATGATCAACCTAAAATCTCTGCTTCAGTCTCACTATTAGAGAATGTGCCTTCCTGAGGAGCCGGTCATGTGACTCTCAGAGAGATGATCTTACCACAGTTTCTCCAGTTTACAGTGAGGATTCTCCAGTACAGCAGAGAGAATCTTCACTCCTGAGTCTCCTAGATAATTCCCAGACAGATTCAGTTCTCTCAGGTGTGAGGGGTTTGATCTCAGAGCTGAAGTCAGAGCAGCACAGCCTTCATCTGAGATATCACAATAACAGAACCTGCAGAGACACAATGACACACACTTCATCAACACATTTTCATTACATTAAAGATGATGTGCGGGATTTTATTATTCAGAATGACATGAGGATTTAATATCATCTGTTTATTCTAATGAACAATGTGCCTCATTTATAAAACTGGATATGAACGGGTTTGTGTGTAAATCGTTTGTACGAGCGTTTACACAAGAAATTTGGTCTTCATGAAAATCCTGTTCATTCGTATTCTACTCGTGCTCCTGAGTGTGTGTACATTTATACATAAGAAGAAGTCTTTATTTATCACATATACATTACAGCACAGTCAAATTCTTTTCTTCACATTTCCCAGCTTGTTAGGAAGTTGGACTCAGAGTGCAGGATCAGCCATGATACAGCCATGATTTTTATTTTACCTGGAGCAGATAGAGTTAAGGGCCTTGCTCTTGGGCCAAACCTTCTGATCAGTAACCAACAGACTTAATCGTTATAATTTTGCTTTAAGTTATATTTTGCAAAAAATACCAACCCATAAATTAAGACAAATAAAACTAATCATTAAAGCAAGTACGAAGAAAATCAGACTTTCAGAGACTTTTGTAAATCCGATAGAAAACTCGAGCTGGGTTTGACTCACGCAAACATTTACACACAACTTTACTAAAAGATCGATAAATGACCCCCAAAGTCATTAAAATAATACTCTGGGTGTTGATCGGTCTAAAGGAGTGAAAACAACTGGAGAAGTTAGAGAACAACTGTGAAAGATGGTGGAAGGTCGTCAGTGGTCTGTGTTCCCCAGAGGGAAAAAAGTAATTAAGTATGAGACTGATCAATTTACACTGAAGTACATTGGACTGCTTCTGTAAAGCAGTTCTGGCAACCCTCTGCATAGTGACTATTTTTATTTAAAAATCTAATATTTCATAATTTTTTGACCTTTTCATTTTAAATTTCTCTTTAAGAATTTCACCCTGCATCACACACAGTGTATTTAGTTTGTGTCTGAGCTGCAGTTTGTGGGATTAGTTACAATGTTGTAGTAAATTTCACAGTAATTTTAGACACATTGCAGTCGCATCAAGTCACGTTTTGTGCTGCAGCTTCTCACATACGTACATCTGACCCAAAGACTCTGTGACAGATCATCAGTGTGCAGTGAAAAGAAACAATCTTCCTCCTCAGGACATTGATGATGAACCTAAAACCTCTGCTTCAGTCTCACTATTAGAGAATGTGTCTTACTGAGGAGCAGGTCATGTGACTCAGAGAGATGATCTTACCTCAGTATCTCCAGTTTACAGTGAGGATTCTCCAGTCCAGCAGAGAGACTCTTCACTCCTGAGTCTCGTAGTTTATTCTCAGACAGATTCAATTCTCTCAGGTGTGAGGGGTTTGATCTCAGAGCTGAAGTCAGAGCAGCACAGCCTTCATCTGAGATACCACAACCACGCAACCTGGAGAGACACAATGACACACTCTTCATCAACACATTTTCATCTTGCTTTAAAACTTACTGTAAAGATGAGGTGTCTTATGTTGGACTGTCTCCCTTCACAAGATAGTATTAATACTGACCAATTATGGTGTAAAACTATTGCTGGTTTATGTTAAAATTAAGGAGTCAGGTTTTTTAAATCTCTGTAAAAAATATATTTTTATACACATATCTAAGTGCATTTAATTATTACTTTAATGCACAAGTGATATGTTTAATGACTAATATATTTGTTCTGTATGTTGTACTGATTTAACTGAAAAAACAGAACTGTACACAACTATTAACTGCAGCTTTTAGTGAGGTACTGTGTCTCTCAGAGAGATGATCTTACATAAGATTTTTTACTTCACACTGAGGATTCTCCAGTAGAGCAGAGAGACGCTTCACTCCTGAGTCTCCTATATTATTCTGAGTCAGATCCAGTGTATCCACAGTCAGATGCAGTTCTCTCAGATTGGAGGTTTCTGATCTCAGCACTGAGTCCAGAGCTCTCCAACCACGTTCTTGAATTGTATCACACCTGATACTGAAGGAAATAATACATAATGAAATAACAGTAATGCAAATGATCAAACAAGTCCTCAAAGCTTTCACTGCAACTTCTCAGTTTCAAAAGCACAAACATCAGTTAGACAAAAGTCCCACACAGTCAGAGATGTTCAGATTCGGCTTGGTGGGAGTTTTCAGCTGCGTACATCATCACACACACATTGTATAAACATGGAGTATAAGATCCGGGAGACCAAATGAGAACGCAAGAGTCTGACCTAAAATGTTATTAATAGGAGAAAAGAAAGAGTCTAAAGTGTGATGAAGAGTTAGATTGATCTGAACAGCTAAGACATTTGATTTGTTCTCTTAACACTGTAACAGTAGAACAGTTCTATTCAGATTTACTTACATTGCTTTTCTGGATGCTGCAATCACAGGCATCACCTTCACAAGAATCTCATCTCTTATTTTATCTGTAGAGATATATTTACTCAGGTCAAATTCCTCCAGATTCTCTGCTGATGTCAGTAAGACAAACACCAGAGCAGACCACTGTGAAGAAGAGAGTCCACTTTGTTTTCCAGATTTCAGGTAGCGTTGGATTTCCTCCACTAGAGAATTGTCCCCCAGTTCATTCAGACAGTGGAACAGATTGAGGGCTTTCTCTGTAGGGGGATCTTCACTGATCTTCTTCTTGATGTACTGTACTGTATCCCCCTTTCCTGACTGGGAGATACTTCCTGTATGTGTTACTAAGGCATGTAAGAGTTTCTGATTGGACTCCAGTGAGAGACCCAGAAGAAAACGGAGGAAAAGATCCAGATGTCCAGTCTCCCTCTTTAAGGCCTGATCTACTGCACTCTTGTGGACATCTGAAATTGTCTTAAAAACCCGACTCTGTTCAAGAACATTTCTCTTTTCCTTCATGAATGTCAGGTGCATATACAGAGCTGCGAGATGCTCCTGAATGCTCAGATGAACAAAACAGTACACTTTACTCTGGTTAAGCCCAAACTCTTCTCTGAAGATCTGAGTACACACACCCGAGTATACTGCTGCTTCTCTCACATAAATGCCACACTCTCTCAGGTCTTCCTCATAGAAGATCAGGTTGCCTTTCTTCAGCTGCTGAAAAGCCAGTTGTCCCAGTTTGAGAAGCATTTCTTCATCACTCTCCTGCTTCTTTGAGTACTTTTCTCTTATGATGTTTGTCTGAATGATGAGGAAGTGTGTGTACATTTGAGTCAGAGTCTTGGGCATCTCTCCACTCTCTGCTTCATCCAACATTCTCTCTAGAACAGTGGCTGAAATCCAGCAGAAGACTGGGATGTGGCACATGATGTAGAGGCTTCTTAATGACTTCAGGTGTGTGATGATGTTATTGGCCAGGCTCTGATCACTGATCCTCTTCCTGAAGTACTCCTCCTTCTGTGGGTCATTGAACCCTCGTACCTCTGTGACTCGATGGACACACTCAGAGGGGATTTGATCAGCTGCTGCTGGTCGGGAGGTGATCCAGATGAGAGCAGAGGGAAGCAGATTCCCTTTGATCAGGTTTATCAGCAGCACATGCACTGATGCTGATTCAGTTACATCACACACTCTCTCTGTGTTCTGGAAATCCAGAGGAAAATGATACTCGTCCATTCCATCAAAAATGAACAGAACCTTTTCCAAACTGGACATTTCTGTTTCTTTTGTCTCCTTAAAACAGACATGAAGAAGATCCATCAGAGTCAGTTTCTGGTCCTTCATCAAATTCAGCTCTCTGAAAGGAAGTGGAAATATGAGCTGGACGTCCTGATTTACTTTCCCTTCAGCCCAGTCCAGAATGAACTTCTGCACAGAAACTGTTTTTCCGATGCCACCGACTCCCTTTGTCAGCACAGTTCTGATTGGTTCGTCTTGATCAGATAAGGGCTTAAAGATGTCATTACATTTGATTGGTGTTTCCTCTGTTGTTGTTCTCCTGGATGCTGCCTCGATCTGTCTCACCTCATGTTCTTTATTGACGTCTCCACTGTCTCCCTCTGTGATGTAGAGCTCTGTGTAGATCTCATTCAGGAGTGTTCGGTTTTCCAGGTTTATCATCACTCCATTTAAACACTGAAACTTCTTCACCAGATTTAATTTGAACTTTATCTGGAATTCATTTACAGCAGCAGGTTCTGGGTCGTGTCTGTGACAGGGTGAAGTAGGAAGACATGGTGAGACATGGGGTCTAATTATTAGTTTAAGATCACACTTTTTTCTGACTGGTTACCACAGATAACCATTCTTTATGATGTTCTCACTGTGTATTTGCCTTATTCTACAGTATGTTCTCTATAATCTAATCACTCAGCAGGAAATAACAGCAGAGATGTTTATAATATCAGCGCGTCAGTGTCACAGTCATGTTGTTGGGTTTGATCTTACCCTGTAGTTGTGATGTTCTTTTCTCTTCTGTCTCCTGACTTCTGTAGAACACTGGGAATAAAAACTGTAGCTGTTAAAGACAATAACTTTCAACACTTTAATACTGTAGTCTAAAATTTAGCCCTAATTTTACTAAAATAATTGTAGTAAGGGCATTAATATTTAGAAAACACACTGCTAAATACAACAACACCAACATTGTGGACCTGGAGAAAAAATGTGTCCGTTTTAATTTGAGGATTTCTAGATTTATTTATTTTTTTACATTATTTACATCTAGATGTGTTAAATAACTTAGATCGTGGCACCTTATCATGCAGGAAATGAAAGCTGAAATTCTGATCTATTGTCTCATTCATCTTTTATCTCCAACCCAAATGACTTCAGAGTATAGTAAAAGTGAAAGAATTGGCCTCAACGTTCCAATACTTGTGGAGGGGACTGTATATGGTCATTATGGTTGTAACAGAACATGAGGACATCATTCAGAATGAACAGATAATGTGTCCTGAATGGATGTAAATACAAATCATTATTATTTTAAAAACCTAAAATTTTTGATTTTCTAGATTTGTTGATGATTTTGGAAGGTGAGATGTTTAAATTGAGGAAAATGCTGATTGTGATTATTATTATTAATAAACACTGTAATGTCAGTTATATGATTTATGGTAAATAATCAGTGTCTGTGTTCATATAAAGAGTCTCCATTTTCTATTAGATTTGACAGAAATACTCAGACACATCACTCTTCATGGAGACACGTCCAAGTAACCGTGATCTCAATGGTGTCTGGATTTTAGCACAAAACAACAATGTTGTTACTTTGCACTTCCTGTTCATTTTAGAATCAGTGTTGAATACTTCTTTCTGTTTTATGAAATTTTATAGTCTGGTGTTTATGTACATTATATTATTTTCATAATGTATTATTTATTATTAAAATGTTTATTATTATTATTATTATTATTATTGTTAGTAGTAGTAGTAGTAGCATCATTACATATTGTAATCTGTAGTTTGTTTTGCTTACATTAGCATTTGCTTATATTTAAGACATTACCTATAAGACATTTTGATCTTCATAAAGTTCTGTAGTATCAGTAAAGACCAAGAAACTAAAATATAAATCAAAATAGCTGCTAATGATTGTGTAGCACAGACATTACTGTGACTTTAACTATGAGAATTATGGGATGTTACCTGTGTACAGACGAGGAGTCTTTATTTCTAAAGTTCAGAAGAGGATTCATAGACGCATCACTCTTCATGGAGACACAGCTGGGTTCTGGTGAGTCTGATCTCTTTCTTTGTAGTTTACTGTACAACATTATAGAGAGGACATGAGACAGAATTTACTTAATTAATGCTTACTTTATAGTCCACAGCCTTGTTTCATTTGGCCTGCGTGAACTTGGAAAAAAGAACACTGAAACGGCTCGTAGTACACTACTGCTCAACATTTTCAAACTGTCCAGAATTCACAGCAGATATCCAAAGTGTAGCCATCTGAAGGTAGTTACCATAAACCTTTGTATGAGTGCACTGGAGTTTCTATCACGGTTTGGCTTGACCACAGTCTGAAATGAGGGTTAAATAAACACCTGTGTGCTGCACTTGATGTAAGTCTCACTCACGTCTAAAACCATTCAGAAGCACGTGGTGTTTTGTGCTGGCAGTGGCGTAACCACAGATTAATAGTTTGTGATGAGGAAATGTACAAAATATAATCAGGGCTGTTTTCCTCATCTGTACAGTTAAACTGTTTAGTGATGCGCTCGTGTATTTCAGGTGGATGTCAGACAGCAGAAGGAGCGCTGATGACACTAGTTTGTTATTTTAATCATTTAAGACACAATCTACAATCTTTCTACATTAATAACGGTGCCATGAAACAGCTTTATGACAGCTCCACTGAAAAAGATCAAGATTACATGTTAATAACAGAGAAAAATGACGCCTTATATTATAAATCCTGATCTACTTTTCTTCTGCAGTAAACTCCAGCAGCTACTTCACCGGCTCTCACCTCCATATCTCTGTGCTTATAGTGTAGATGTCACGTATCTGGACTCCTTTTCCCATCAGCCACTGCACTGCACCACATGACCACATGCACCACAACTGCACCTGATTCACGTTTTTGTTAATGAGCACTCGTGTATATATAGTCTTTGTCTGCACTCTCTCCTTGTCTTTCATGTCGGTTTGTTTTGTTTCTTGCCAAGTTGTCTTAGTGTTTGTCTAGTTGTCTTTTGTTTATATTAAATGTTTAAACATCTGCGACTGCTTCTGGCTCAACCTCCATTTGTGACAGAACGAAAGACCGTGAATTAGAAGCAGCAGATTTTTTTTCCTCCGATGGACGCCTGGTACAACAACTATGCGGAGTGGTATCTCAAGATCACGGAGCAGGGAAGAAGGTCGAGGGTACTGATGGCTCAGAGTAGCCGCAGACTCGGAATACCATCGCGGTACAGCGCATGCACCATACCACACCCGGCGTTCATTGTAGACTATGCCAAGTTGCACGGGTTGGAGCATATGCTCGGAGATGAGACCGAATCCCGCCCGCCCTCCCCTCTTCTGGATGTCACTCTGCCTTCCCGTTCAGCTGAGGTCGTCCACACAGCCGTCCCGTTCAGCTGAGGTCATCATGCAGCCGTCCCGTTCAGCTGAGGTCATCGCATTGCCTTCTCTGTTCGGCTGTGGACGCCGCTCAGCATCCCTGCTCGGCTGTGGACGCCGCTCGGCCTTCCTGCTCGGCTGAGGTCATCGCTCGGCCTTCCTGCTCGGCTGAGGTCATCGCTCGGCCTTCCTGCTCGGCTGAGATCATCGCTCGGCCTTCCTGCTCGGCTGCGGTCGTCTCTCTGCCATCCTGCCTCGCTGAGGACGTCACTCTGCCTCCATGCTCCGCTGAAGACGTCGCTCCTTTTCTTCGCTGCGCTGCGCCGTGTCGCCCCTTTCCTGCTCCACGGAGGACGCCGGTCCCCCCCATGCTCCCCGGAGAGCGTCGTTCCTCCCTTAAGCCTCGCCGAGAACCTCACTCCTCTCCCTGGCCTCGGGGGCAGAACCTCGCTCCCCCATGTGCCTCGCGGAGACCCTCGCTACCCCCTGGAGCCTCGTGGAGACCCTTGCTCCCCCTTTGAGCCTCGTGGGGGACCTAGCGTTCCTCTTCTGCCCCAGGAAGGAGGTCGCCCCGCTTTCATGCCCCGCCAAGGACTTCCTTTTGCCTCCCTGTGCTGTTATGGGAGCTGCTCGGTCTACTGGCTTTGTTGTGGACCTTTTGCCCGGGGGCCCGGGGCCGCCGGTGGGGGGGCCGTGTCGGTTTGGGTGCTCCAGGAGTAGCGCCCTAGGGGAGGGTTCTGTCACGTATCTGGACTCCATTTCCCATCAGCCACTGCACTGCACCACATGACCACATGCACCACAACTGCACCTAATTCACGATTTTGTTAATGAGCACTCATGTGTGTATATATAGTCTTTGTCTGCACTCTCTCCTTGTCTTTCGTCGTCTGAGACTCCTTGTCTTTCGTCGTCTGAGACTCCTTGTCTTTCGTCGTCTGAGACTCCTTGTCTTTCGTCGTCTGAGACTCCTTGTCTTTCATGTCGGTTTGTTTTGTTTCTTGCCATAGTATCTTGCCAAGTTGTCTTAGTGTTTGTCTAGTTGTTTCTTGTTTATATTAAATGTTTAAAAATCTGCGACTGCTTCTGCCTCAACCTCCATTTGTGACAGTATATATCTGACTAGTAACTTTCTAACAGAAACAGGAACAATGCATCGTCCCAATAGACTAATCCTGTTTCTCATCACAGCAGCTGATATCAAATAAAATGGGATTAAACAAAGGAATGACTTCATAAAAAATATTTTACTTTATAGTCAGTATAATAAATATTATAATTATTATACTGATTTTATCATCATTATAAATGTTATGCATACACTTTAATAGCCCTTCTTTTTCCTACAGAAACATTCTCTTCGAATGTCAGAGACTACAGATTATTGGTGTTATTTGATAGAATATGATAAATGTGAGGAAAAAATGTATAAACTTTGATTATGGCCCTTCAGGGTCTCACAGAAATGCTGAAGTGTCTCAGGCAGAGTTTGAGTTTAACGCCCCTATTGTACTGATATTGCAGTGGTTTGATTTGTGTAAACACCGTCTCGTCAGTATCGTCTTCTGAAGCCTGTATAGGGACATGTCTCGTAACGTGACTTTAGTGTATTGTCTCATGTCTCTTTACTGTTCCACTGTATGGTTCATTTTCATAAGGACATCATTTTACTTGCAATCAACAGAATCTAGCAGTTTTTTCAACCGATGACTGATAACTTCTCATGCTTAGTATAAATATCTGTTATTATTTTCATATAAACTCATTATATATTTCAGATATGAATATTTAATGACTAAAACACTAGGACATGGAAGCTTACTGATTGTTTGAGGGTGGGGTCACATTATCTGTGTCCAGGTCAGGGGTCTCCATGTTCGAATATTAGTGTAAACACAGACAGCTCATGGACACACAGCTGAGTCCTGAAGATGCTGATCTCTTCTGCTGGAATTACTCACACTCCTAGAAAATACAAAACAAACACACAGATCCAATTGTGGGGGAAAATCTCTCTCATCTCTCAACTAAAGAAAATGTTGCTCCTTCGATAAAACGAAGTTGTGTTTGTGTGTGTGTGTGTGTGTGTGTGTGTGGAGGTGAAGTGAACAGTTCAATAATCAGGGGAGGGAGACCTCTGCTGGAAGGGAGGAGACAGTTTGAAGTCCAAGTGTGACGTTTTAAATAAAAATTCAGAGGGATCACACGTACCATAATACTAAATCTATTTTGTTCACTGTGCTGAAAATGCTTAGACGCGTCATCTTGTTTTATGAACCAGACTTTATTCACTAGTTCTCATGTTCTCACTGACACACACATAGACAAACCAATAATAACCAGTGTTTCACATTAATCACCTAGAGTGTCGAATAGTTTTACACATCCCATAATAATAAAGATCTCCGTTTGTGCCGTTGCTTTGGAAACGCATCTCTCACACCACGTCAGTCATTCATAGTTCATAGACAAATCTTATTTACAAGATAGCAATATGACTTCTATCTAAATCTTTCACTAAAATGAGTATTTCATCCTCTTGAAGTAATGTTGGAATCAATGGCTTCAAGTCACAACCCTCTGTTACTAAACCAGTGATTTATTATCATTTATTATCACAATTCATTCTGAAGAGTCTTACTACATGAATGATCATCAATAGGACTTTTCTGCCCTACTGCGGAGAAGATGGCGTCAGTTCCGGGGAAATGACGCAGTTTTCTTACTGCTGTTTTTACACGAGTAAAATCAAATATCATATCGTTTCTGTTAAAGAAATAACTTACTTTTATTCAGCAGTCCATGTTGTGTGACATTAATATCACCGTTTCTGCCTGCTGTTGAGGTTTTTCTGCTTTTCCAACAGAGACAAAATGGAGTCGAGTCTGAGAGAGAAACTCTTTCACTTTTACCTGTGACGTGTAGCTCCGCCCCCTACCTGCTGAAACCTGCAGAACGGGGCGGGGCTTCACGCCGCTGAAAAAGAGCGTTGCGACACGCCCACAGAATTCTACAGGTGTTGTAAGTACTAGCTACTCAAGTTCGTTACATTTCCAGACATGCACGTGACCTTGTTATATTATATGTATGTTATATAGTCAGTAAACGCACGAGGCCAAACAGACAGATTCGTAATTGTAAAGGCAAGGTAGCTCCAAATGATGGGCGGGTCTTCAGATTTGCCATAATCACGCGCATGCGCAGTACGTGTGTGTAGCACATTCTGAGAGGTAGGACAGATTACCAGAACAGCAGCAGAACATTAAAGAAGAACTGAAGGAGGCAGAGAAAGGGACAGATTAGACTAGATCCTGAATATAGTTATACTATAGGAGGTGATGGAGAAGTCTAAAGAAAGAGATATCCCTAAGTCACTGATGCAGTAAATCTCAAATTCCAGCTGTTGAACAGATGGGTTCTTTTTTTTTTCTGTTTTTTCTTTTTTATTTGTTTAATATGGGCAAATCATATAATATAACCACACACATCATACTGGTCTGGTATTATACACAGAAATGTAGCTGTTTATGAAGGACATTACCTACCACACCCTCAACATTGAACATTCAGGGGGAAATAAATAATAAGGCTTTTTTTTTTTTAATATAGAGGAACTGTCATTTTATTGATTAATTTCACTCATTAATTTCAGCCTAATCACTTTCCAGGAATTGCACAGAAGTGGACTGCTTTCTGCCATCTTTCTCTCCCTGTAGGAGGTCGAATGAGTTTCTATGGAGACCGCCCATTCAAGTTATCTTCTCTCTCCCTGGATACATTATATAATAAAATGTTTTAATAAATGCCATTGTTTGACTTGTTTATTTTGCACTATTGACCAAACTTCTTCCATGGGTTAAATTCAGCAGTTGCTTGCATTCATTGATCTTCACTTGTTGTGCATGTTTATGTGAATGTCTTAAAATGAACCACATCCTAATTTTTAACTTATGTTAACCATAGAAGCAAAAGAAATATGAATGCATACATACTATAAATGTATTCCATGTTGTGAGGGAAATCCCCTTTTCCTCCAAAAGTGAACAGAATTTTTTTCTTTTTTTTTTTATTTGCGTTTGAGAGATTATGTTGGAACCACATACTGTACAGGACACACACAGGCAGTCTCGTATTTAAATCTTTTTTACATTAAACTCACACACTATACAGTCCACACACACACACACACACACACACACACCCTCTATAAGCAGTCTCATTACACTGATTAAATTAAACTGGTCCCTTTCTCACAGAATTGTATTCAACTGAACCCTTTCATAGAATGTAAAGTAACCCGAAGTGGTTTGATTTTAAAATCATTAAAACACAGTCCAGCTTAAACAATAATTAATGCACTGTCTGTTTTATCTCCTTAAATGACAGAAAAACAGCCCATGAACATCTACCCACCTTTCCCCTCATAAAAACATCATTCCCACCTTCTGACTCGGAATAAACCTCATTTCTGACATTCAATCTGGGGAAAATTGTCACTCATCTTCTGTGAGAAGAGGAGAAAGAAAATAATATATATATTTTTTATTTTATTTTTTTTTTATATATATACATATATATATATATATAATATATATATATATATATTATGGATAATTAAAATACAGTCCTAATTTAATAATAAAAACACTGGCTATGAATGTAACTGTGGTTCTGCGAATACCGGATGACCGCCAGAGACGGTGCAACAGTAGTGGATGACTCGTACCAGAAAAGTCACGAGGAGTAACTCACCAGAAAAGGCCAGGGGTCACTGGCGAAGCACAGCCGAGCTCACATCCTGGGATGAAACAACTGACACAGAATCTCACAAAGGTGCAGGGAGAGGACCATGTCACTGCAGCACAGATGTCACCAAGAGACACCTCTGAAGGCAGCCTTCGAAGATGAAACAGCCCTGGTGGAATGGCAAGTGACTGACCTGGGCATGGGTTGCCGGGCCTGCATGTATTCTAGGACAATAACCTCAACTAACCACTGTGACAGCCTCGGTTTAGACAGAGGGACACCCTTAATAACACCACCATAACAGTAACAATTGATCTGACTGTCTTAACTGCACCGTAGCCTCTACACAGCACCTCACGGCCTGTACGGGGGGCAGGAGGAGAGAACACTGCTCAAGGCCCATCAGCTGGGAGGAACACAGCTCAATGGACTGATCAATGAAGTGGTGTAGGAGCACTTTAGGATGGAAAGCTGGAAAGTGCCAGAGGACGACTCCGGTACCCTCCGGTTTCCATCTCATGCATGACTGACTGACTCATGGACAGAGCATGAAGCTCACCGACCCTTTTTGTAGATGCCACAGCCAGAAGAAAAGCCACCTTCAATGACTTCCATCTATGACCGGCCCCCTCCAATGGGTCAAAGGGACTCCAAAACCAGGGGTAAACTCCACACCAGAGAACGAGCCAGATTGAGGTGCCTCGCACCCTTTAAGAAACTACGATCCAGGTTATGGTAGACAGTAGCCTCCTCATTAGAAGAATGTGAGCAAGTGTCCTCACTGGGAGCCATAGTAGAAGCAGGAACTGAGTCTGTTGGCTGCAGGGCCTGCAAAAAACGTTTCATCTCTGCTATGTCTGAAGAAAGACCAGCCACCTTCTTTGATAACAGGTGCCCTACCAAATTATTTTACCTTGAGCTAGATCTTTTAACTGAGGCAAGGCCAGTAGCTGCTAAGGCACGCTCGTGAAAATGACGCTGTTGACATCATTGAAGTCCCACCCACTGTTCACAGCTGTAGCTTGTTGTGACTCCAATTAGTGGCCTTGGAAAAGTGCTGTTTCAGTAGAACAGTTTACTCTGTTCTTGGTTTGCTGCTTAGGAATGTTCATGTGGTGTTGTGGCTGTGTACAAATGTAAATTATCCTCATTCAGATTTTTTTTTATATATTGTATCTGTTTATACATATTCCTTATGTATTTGCTTAGAAACTAGTCTGAAGCACCTATGGCATGATTATGTACTGGCCTTGGTGAAATAAAACTATAAAAATGGATGTTGCCTCAAGCTGTTTTAACTGACACCCCATTGTGATGCTCCTCCTGTGAAGCAGCAGTACTCTAAGAATCTTTTACACACCGTTTCTGAGATCTCTGCCTCAAACCCAAACTCGCTTCCAAAATCTTACCGTCCTGGTTGTGGTCCAGTCCAGATAAACACAGCTGTCTCTCAGACATTGGAAGCAAACTACACAGCAGACATGGGTCTGTAAGTGCTTCTTTCAGATTCTGAGCACCCAGGCATGATGGGTAGAGATCATGTCCATCATCAGGAAGAAGCTCGTTAGGGTTTAATCCCTCGGCAAGAGGCTTGTAGCTCGACAGCGTGTAGAAGAGAAGCCTGTACTTATCAGTGTGAACATTCCGGAAAATAAACAAGTTACCAGTCAAAAGTGCTAAATGTATCATCACAGCTTAGGAGGACGAATTATCGCTGCTCCGAGAAAGCTGCACTTGATGTGATGATGAAAAACTTCGATCTAATCCGAAGGTGAGAAAGCGGAAGAGGTGGAGAGCTGAGCTGCAGTGATTTATATCAGGGGTTCCAAAACTTTTCCAGAGCAAGGCCAATATCGAGTGTATCAGTGAGTCAATCTGGCTCCTTTGTGTCTGGGGGTGTTGTGGAGGGGGGTGCGTGGGGGGAATAGCCCCCCTCACAACAAAAGTTGTTTATGTTAATGAGTTTGGCTTTTGGGGGGTGAAATACGTCTGAAAAGAAATAATGTTTTAATATGTGCATGTGTTTGTGTTACTGTGTTGCATTATTTCATTTGTGTAAACACATTGTTAAAAAAGCATGATGCTTGAATGTGTACATACAGGTGCTGGTCATAAAATTAGAATATCATCAAAAAGTTGATTTATTTCAGTAATTCCATTCAAAAAGTGAAACTAGTATAATGTATACATTCATTACACACAGACTGATATATTTCAAGTGTTCATTCCTTTTCATTTTGATGATTATAACTGACAACTAATGAAAACCCCAAAATCAGTATCACAGAAAATTAGAATATTGTGAAAAGGTACAATATTAAAGACACCTGGTGCCACAATCTAATCAGCTAATTAACTCAAAACACCTGCAAAGGCCTTTAAATGGTCTCTCAGTCTAGTTCTGCAGGCTACACAATCATGGGGAAGACTGCTGACTTGACAGCTGTCCAAAAGATGACCATTGACACCTTGCACAAGGAGGGCAAGACACAAAAGGTCATTGCTAAAGAGGCTGGCTGTTCACAGAGCTCTGTGTCCAAGCACATTAATAGAGGGCGAAGGGAAGGAAAAGTTGTGGTAGAAAAAAGTGTACAAGCAATATGGATAACCGCACCCTGGAGAGGATTGTAAAACAAAATCCATTCAAAAATGTGGGGGAGATTCACAAAGAGTGGACTGCAGCTGGAGTCAGTGCTTCAAGAATCACCTCGCACAGACGTATGCGAGACATGGATTTCAGCTGCCGCATTCCTTGTGTCAAGCCACTCTTGGTGTCAGAAGCGTCTAAAGACAACAAGGACTGGACTGCTGCTAAGTGGTCCAAAGATATGTTCTCTGATGAAGGTAAATTTTGCATTTCCTTTGGAAATCAAGGTCCCAGAGTCTGGAGGAAGAGAGGAGGGGCACAGAATACACTTTGCTTAAAGTCCAGTGTAAAGTTTCCACAGTCAGTGATGGTTTGGGGTGCCATGTCATCTGCTGGTGTTGGTCCACTGTGTTTTCTGAGGTCCAAGGTCAATGCAGCCGTCTACCAGGAAGATTTAGAACACTTCATGCTTCCTGCTGCTGACCAACTATATGGAGATGCAAATTTCATTTTCCAACAGGACTTGGCACCTGCACACAGTGCCAAAGCTACCAGTACCTGGTTTACGGACCATGGTATCCCTGTTCTTAATTGGCCAGCAAATTCGCCTGACCTTAACCCTATAGAATATCTATGGGGTATTGTGAAGAGGAAGATGCGATACGCCAGACCCAACAATGCAGAAGAGGTGAAGGCCACTATCAGAGCAACCTGGGCTGTCATAACACCTGAGCAGTGCCACAGACTGATCGACTCCATGCCACACCGCATTGCTGCAGTAATTCAGGCAAAAGGAGCCCCAACTAAGTATTGAGGGCTGTACATGTTCATCATTTTCATGTTCATACGTTTCAGTTGGCCAACATTTCTAAAAATCCTTTTTTTTGTATTGGTCTTAAGTAATATTCTAATTTTCTGAGATACTGATTTTGGGGTTTTCATTAGTTGTCAGTTATAATCATCAAAATGAAAAGGAATGAACACTTGGAAATATATCAGTCTGTGTGTAATGAATGTATGCATTATAATAGTTTCACTTTTTGAATGGAATTATTGAAATAAATCAACTTTTTGATGATATTCTAATTTTATGACCAGCACCTGTATATGAGTAGGAGATGTTTGTTATATTTATGGAAGGAGTTTTCACTGTCAGTGCTTTGTGGTCAAGCTGCATTTTATTATTATTATTATTATTATTATTATTATTATTATTATTATTATTATTATTGTCCTACTAAAAAGAGAAAAACGAGAGGTTGGTGACGGAGCTGCTGTAAAGTAAATGAAAATGTTCCACAATATTAAATGTAAAATGTGAAAAGTCTGGCATTTCACTCTTTAATTAACACAAATTGGAATCATTGGCAATTTGCTGTGTTATAAGAGGAATAAAACACGTCTGTGCTGTAATTGGAGAATAATCAACTTTAGGCTAGTAATAGGAACTCCGCTTGAAACTAACACATATTTACATATATATAATTTTTTCAGTATTTGTTTATTATTGTTGTTATTGTTGTTGTTGTTTTGTGTTGTTATTATTTTAAACATATTAATACTTTGGATTATTATATATAACTGGAAAGCCATTTATCCACCCAGGATATACAAAAAGGATGTATTTTAAATCTGCTACTGTATTGATGTTTAGTTTCTTTTTGTGTCAGTGTGGGTTATTATTTGACCATATTTATTTTAACATTTAATATTAAGCTCTTTTCCAAAATATAATATACTTTTTTATAGTAGTACCAAATAATTGCAGTAGAGGGCAACAACAGCCTGTTTAACCTCTGCACCTACGACCTTTACACTTTATCCTTTTTCTTTATGCAGATATACTCCAATATTTTTTTTCCTTCTTTTTTTAACCTCAGGTACACATGCATGTAACTGATGTTTGCACTTTAAAAAACCTCCCTGTTTGTTCGTGTTGCTGTAATTCAATTGATGCCTAATGTGCTTGTTGATACAGTATGTAGTCCATACACTGCCTTGTTCTGCAGGTTTTTATTATTTTTTAATCACTTATATATGAGTAGAATATTTGTTTTATGAAATAAATGAAAACAAAATGTTGATTACGTTTTTAGGGAATCCCGTTTCACATTTAAATAAACGTTAAGGAGGTGAAACGTTATTTTTGTTTTTTTTTAAATAATCTGTTTAAAAGAATTGTGTGTATTACATACCTTCTAAACATAAACCTTTAGGAGGTAAAAATGGTTAAAAGAGCTGTTTAAAAAAGAATAGCGTGTATTACATGACTTCTAAACAAAGATCCTCACGAGGTAAAATGTTAAAGTGCTGTCTAAAAGAATCTCCGTAATGTTTAAACTAGGAGATGAGTTTTCCATTCGCTGTGTTAAGCATCAATGAAGTTAAACTGAAACGTCTCTCTCGCTAAACCCCGCCCACACACACGTGTTTTCAGACACGCCCCTCTCTCTCTCTCTCTCTCTCTCTCTCTCTAAACACACCCATACACGTGTTTTCATCGTAGCCAGTACGTCCTGTCAAGCTGTCAATCAGAGAGTTAGGAGTAGAGGCTCATTTATGATCTTTTATTGATGATCCTTTGTTTCTTCCTGATCTAGAGTTTTTATGACGGGGGGTCATGGTGTGTTCCTATCAGATTGTTTATGATAATAAGTGTCTGTGGGGGTGATAATGGGGTTTTAAATAGCTTCTTAAGACATTATGGTTAAAACACAGAAGACAGTGTGCAACTATCTGATACAATGGCTACTCCGAGTACTCCTAATATCTCTAGAAGACGGTCCTGCATCACACCTGTGAGAGACTCTGATTTGCTCCAAGTATAAAACAACAATGTATTAGTTTGTCAGTAATTCTTTGTGGGGGCGACCTTGTAAAGGAGCTATTGTTTAACCCCGAGCAGGGCGTTACCAACTCTAGAGAAACTCTCTTAAGACCGCCCTCATGCTGCGATGGTTAAAACGGGTTGGTCTGTGTCACAGTCAAACACATTAAGAAGATGTCTCAAGATTCTTCATCCGCCTGCTACAGTAACACCCCGGAGACAGGTCCGGCTCTGCCTGACGACAACGCGACAACGCTAGAATCCCCACCACAAACACACGACAACAGGTGGCTAGAGAACTTCTGCAAAGAGTTAGGATATCACAACCTAAGTTTCCTCACAACTCCGTACGGAATCAGCGGCTCTTTAACTGGAGCCTCGGCCTACATCGGTGTTGATGACACAGACGGCTGTATTCCATCTGACGCGTTCAAGATTATAAAAACGACAGTCGTGGTCCTTCTTGAACATATTTATCATACAGGATTAGCAAAGAGTCTGCTTAAACGTTGTATAAGGTGTGAGATGTCCAGTCTATTGTATAAACACCTTACTGACTGTGTTGGTGTGTCCGTAGCTGTAAACGGATGTGATGTTGACCCGAGACATCGAACAAATCTCATGAATCAGATGTGTCTTGTGCGAGGTACGGTGTGTGATTGGACTGCAATGTGATTAGCACATGTGAATGACAAAAATTGATGATGTGTATAAATTCCTACACTCCCTCGATGATGCTGTATGATAACTTTTATGATCTTTTACTGAAATAAATACCATGATGTTTAAGACCATCTGTGTTGTTCTTTTGTGTCGACATGTCGGAGGATATGAAAAAAAGTCTATTACACACCTTCAAACCTTCTGTTACACACAAATACGTGGTCTGTTGGTGGTTAAAAAAAAAGTTTATAATACGGTGTTTAAAAGAAACGGGTTCGTTTAACAGATACAGTTTCGGATTGACTCGCCGGCGAGGATGACACAGAGAATGGAAGACATCTCTGGAAGAAACTCATCTCCTAGTTTAAACATTACGGAGATTCTTTTAGACAGCACTTTAACATTTTACCTCGTGAGAATCTTTGTTTAGAAGTCATGTAATACACACTATTCTTTTTAAACAGCTCTTTTAATCATTTTTACCTCCTAAAGGTTTATGTTTAGAAGGTACACACGATTATTTTAAACAAATTCTTTTCTAACAATGTGTTCACACAAACGATATAACGCCACACAGTAACACAAACACATGCACATATTAAAACATTACTTCTTTTCAGAAGTATTTCACCCCCCAAAAGCCAAACTCATTAACATAAACAACTTTTATGTTTAAACAACATCCCCAGACACAAAGGAGCCAGATTGACCCCCTGATACACTCGATGGGGTCACGCCCCCCTAATGACTCCTAACAGCTCAGGAACACCATGTCTGAGGTTTTATTCTTCCTAATGAAAATAATTGTACACACTGCAGATTCTAATGCTAATCTGTCTCAGTTGATCTCTGGTGCAGTGGAACTGCGTGAAACACTGGACAATGGAGTCTTTCCTGTCTTCTCACTTTATTTCCAGGGTGATGTTCACATGTATATGGAATTATAATCCCTGGTGTGTGTGTGTGTGTGTGTGTGTGTGTGTGTGTGTGTGTGTGTTTGTTTGTGTGTGGGTGATCTTTTCAGTGGATCGGACCTATGAACTCATGTTCTGTCTCAAACCAGAGCATCTAGCACAGATACAACTCTCTCTCTGTCTCTCTCTCTCTCTCATACACACACTCTATCTCCCTTTCTCTCTCACACACATACACACACCACTCTCTCTCTCTCTCTGCATGCGCGGTGGAAGAATGATCGTGGTGGGTGGAGGACGCGAGAGTGTTTTGGCGTCTTGCAAAAGTTTTTCGAGTTTAGCCTTTTTTCTTTCTTTATTTTATCGAAGGTCTAGATGTTGGAATAGCGGAGTTTTGTGAAAGTTGGGAGTGGGAAGCGGTGTGCGGGACGCCATGGCCTCCGAGGCCGGAGGGGAGACGCTGTCTCTCCGCCATGGCGTCAGGTGTGTACCGGTGAATGGTGAACAGGTGGAGGAGATTCTGTTAGCGGTGGGAGAGCGGGTCGGGTGTGAGAACATCCACTCCGCCTCTCGAATGAACAAAGCTGTGGTGATTTTCCTGAAAAGAGAAACACTCGCCGACACGCTGTGTACGAGTGGAATTATGCTAAAAGGTGGGATGCTAAACATTACCCCTCTTTCTGCCCCTGCGACAAGGGTGGTGATTTCTAACGTGCCCCCCTTCATTAAAAACGAATCAATAATGACGGAGTTGGCCCGCTTCGGGAAGTTCGCTGGGCCCATGACTGATCTCCCGCTCGGCTGTAAAGACTCTACGGTGAGACACGTTCTGTCTTTCCGGAGACAGGTGTACATGTTTCTTAACCGAGAACAAACGCTGGATGTTAACTTCAAGTGTAGACACGGCAACAGCAGCTACACCGTCTTCGCCACCACCGAGCGCCTGAGGTGCTTTGGGTGTGGGGAGATCGGTCACAAACGGCTGAGCTGCCCACGCGAGCAGAGCGCCAACCGGGGAGCTCCGGAGGGGGACACGGCCAGGGTGCAACAGCAGCAGCGCGGGGACGGCCAGCAGGGGGACACCGGAGAACGAATGCCGAGAGCTGAGGGGGGTAACGACGCAGCGAGGTCACAGAAAGGGAGAGAGGTCAGAGGAGGAACACACCCGAGGTAATCACGGCACCCAGTGACGGCATTGACACTCATGCCCATACCAGCGACAATCCCGACACCCGTGCCCATACCAGCACTAACGTCAACACCCGTGCCCATACCAGCGACAATCCCGACACCCGTGCCCATACCAGCGACAATCCCGACACCCGTGCCCCCACCAGCGATAACACTGATACCACAAAGCGTTCTCGGTCCGAACCCTACATAGCAGCTAACGGTGGAGAGGGCAACCCCACACAACTGCGGAAGAAGAGCCAAAAGGGCAAAAACGTTGCACATCATAATTCTAAACCGGAAATAACAGGGGAGAAGATGGAAAAGGTGGGGAACCGTCCAAACAAAACCAGCATAATGATGGGATGCTAGAAGACTCGGGCTCAGAGTCCGGCGAAGGATCTACAGGGGATGACTCCCTCGCAAACATGGAGGAGGAGGAGGAGGAGGTCTCCACGGAACAGCCGTGTGTTTTTAACTGTCCAGAACAACCTGTAGAACTTTACACAGCAGAACAGATTAACTGTTTTCTTAGACTGACTAAAGGGAAACGTAACATCCTACTGACAAATTACTTCCCGGACAAGAGGGCCTTCATCAAAACTGCACAGCACATCATGGGTGTATTGTCACCTAGGAGGTGGTACAGATTACGGAAATGGGCAGCAGTTGCAAGATCGGACATACACTGTACGCAGAATGAACTGGTTAACCGTTTCCTAGCCATGACTAAAGCGAGAGAGGACTGAGCATGTGTTTATACTGTCTGCGAATTTGAGGGGTTTTGTTGGGGGAGCTGTGTGAGGGTTTCTCCTTCCTTTCTCTTTCCTTCTTTCCTTTCTTTTTTTCTTTCCTTCTTATTTTCTTTTTTTTCTTCTTCTCCTTCTATCTATCCTTATTTTTAAAGGGAAAACAATAATTTTTGAGTATGAACCTGTAAATATGTTATGAAGTGAATTTAATAAAGGTGTCTTAAAAGTCAAAAGTCTCTCTCTCTCGCGCACACACACACACACACACACACACACACACACAGACACACACAAACATTCTTAAAATTCATACCATTTGCTTTTTTATCAGGATTTTCAGTTTTGATTGTGTAGTAAATCATTTATTTCACTCTTAATGTAATTTTCAGCACAAACTACAGTGTAAATGACGGGGCAGTGAGATGAAAAAGTAGTTTTCTGACACTTTAAGTCATTTTCACAGTGGATGATACGTGTTCATAGAAGATGGATGGATGGATGTTAGTTATACTATTCTCTTTCCTTACTCTTTCCCATCTCCACTCACTGCAGTGAAGTAATAAACACCAGAATGGAGTGAAGGCTATGCTGCACCAGCAGTAAAACTAACGTAATCCAAGGCTTCACTAACATTATTAGCCATCACCATGTTGCAGTACCAACAGATGCAGGACTCACTACGCGTGTGCATGGAAAACACACAGTGCACCACTGGAATAAAGTTGGTTTGATGTTGGATGTTCGATATTCGCGGATATGCAGAAATTAAGGGACCGCCTCTAAAGTTACATACTACATTTTTATACACGTTTCTAACTTCAACAGCATTTGAAGGGAATGAGTTACAGTCACAAATCTAACTGGAAAGTGCTCTTCTAGGTGTCAGGTATGAGAAACACCTTTTAGATTTTTGATATATATCAAAATAAGCTATTAAATCACATTTAAATTAGACATGAATTTCACCGCAGAATGGGCCCATACACAAAATATACCATTTTTTAAAGCTCAATAGCAATTGACTTGAATGACTTACATAAAAAATCCAACTGGAAAGTGTTCTTCTAGGTGTCGGGTATGAGAAACATCTTTTATATTTTTGATATTTATTAAAATAAGCTATTAAATCATATATAAATATTGTCATGTATTTTATTACTGCATGGGCCCATAAACAAAATATACCGCAATTTAAAGCTCAATAGCATTTGAAAGGAATGGCTTACAGTCACACAACTAACTGTGAAGTGTTCATCTAGGTGTCAGCCATGAGAAACACCTTTTAGATTTTTGATATTTATCAAAATAAGCTATTAAATCACATTTAAATTAGACATGGATTTCACTGGTGAAACAATTCCACCATATGTAGAAGGCATGGAGGGGAGCAGCAACATCAAGACTGTTTGTGGCAAATCTCCCTTCATACATTTATTCAATGGTGTTGTAGAGAAGACCAGGTGTACACAGACAGAGAGTGGCAAAAAAGAATGAATTCTACTGCCCAGGGATCACTAATGTTCTCATGAACAACTACATGGGCAGTTTCCCCGTTTGGAGTGTCATATTGCTTGTTGACTTGAGCAGATTCTCCAGACAGAATACTAAAGAAATAAAAACAAGGGAAACAAATTGGCATGTGGAGCAGTGGTTCTCAATAGTGAAGAATCACATATTATGCAGAAAAATGTTCCTGTGGCCTGCAGATTTCATTACAAATATGTTTAACTATCTGCAAGGAAGGTGCATACAGCATCAGATGATGTATAATCTTGATAGTCTGTCTCAAGGAACATCTCCAAAGCAACAGGCCACTGACCAACAAAAAGAGCAATGGGCCAAGAGATCACAAACTCAAAGACCAGCAAAGCATCGTTCAAAGTATTTTGATCTACCAGAAGCAGTGCCCCAACCAAAAAGACAAAGCAAACATCTGAGGATCATTCAGAGGACACATTGGCCCAGGCATTATGTAGTTCTCAATCATGTCATAAAGCTTTTGTTCACATTCATTCATACCACCATTTATATTATATTCAAATATCCCATCGCAGATCCAAGCTCTGTGGTCTAAGAAAGCATGTGAGACAGAAGTGGAATAACAAATGTAATAATCTAATTGTATCCACATCTCTTTGAAAAGACAGAAAAGTGCAGGAATCCTTCCAGCATGTCATTGGATACTGTTGTTGGACCAGTGAGTGGACTTCTACCAAATAAAGGCCTGTGTATACTGATGAGGGCTGGAGCTTTCCACACAGCTTCAGTAATTTTCAATACTTTAAATATTTTATGTGTTATTCAGTCCTGCGATGGACTGGCACCCTGTCCAGGGTGTACCCCGCCTTGTGCCCGATGATTCCTGGGATAGGCTCTAGGTTCCCCACTACCCTGAAAAAGGACTAAGCGGTAGAAGATGGATGGATATTATTGTCACGTATCGAGGGGATGCGGCACGGAAGCAGAAGCAGGCGGCAGATGTAAGCGTAGTGTTAAAGGATGTTCAAGGTGCGTAAACGAGAAACAGGCAGTGGTCAGGCGATCGGACAAAGAAAGCATAGAGGGCAAGGCAAAAGCGTGGTCAAAGACGTAATCAAGGGTCAAGGTAACTAGGCAAACAAACGACAAGATTAAAGGCTTGGAAACGCAGAGAACGAGTCAACTGAACGTATACTTCGCATTGACTCTAGGTGAATGATATCCCTAAGTACTAGCAGTGAGAGTGTGTGTGTGTGATTGGTGCCAGGTGTGTCTGATCAGAACTCCGAGGATGGTGAGCGCATGCGTGCATGAGAAGCAAGTGTTGCATCTTGGGAGTTGGAGTTCTGATCTGGCTGAGCTGTGAGAATTATTATTAATGTTATGCGTGTGTCTCTAATTTATTTATGTGTCTGTGTTATTATTTCAGAGATCAGATATTTGTCATATATATTAAATGTTTTTTAACACATTTGAGCATTTTAGAAATGTTTGAAGGATTTTTACAGGGCACTCCAGTGTGGCGCGGCATCCCGGCTGGGAAACATTGGTCTACTGTATGAATTTTAGAAAGGTAATATCGTCTCAAATGGAACAAATGGGAGAATTTCCCTTCGTTCTCTCACCTCGGCTTTCCCCTTTGATACAGGGCCTCTTGAACTCAAAAAAAAAAAAAAAAAAAATCTACTGCATCCATGTTAGGGTCCTGATTTCTGTCACGGTTTAGAGGCAGAGACAGATGCAAGTGCAAATTTAATAAAAATACAAATAAAACATTAGCTATGGAACTTGTGGCAAAAAAACGAACATTAAGTGCTGTTAACATGACCGTGATTTAGGTGTAGGTGGTCATGTGACCATGACTCAGTGAGGTGCAGTGGCTGCTGGGAACTGTAGTCCAGAGTTCCTTCTCTGATCATGACAGTTATATACAGTTATATACTTATATATTCACTTCTTCAAAAAAAAAAACCTGTATTTGACTGATACAATTACGCAAAATATTGAAAGTAGATTATACTTAAGTAATAGAGATGGCACTGATCCCATACCGGGTATGATCAGCTGATACTAGCAAAGAAATGGGGATCAGATATCAGAGAAAATAAAGACCAGATTAGATCTGATCCTGGAACCAAACGATCTACACTATATTAAACACCAACTAAAGGACAGAGTGATAAATGGGACTTGTGGTGAGTCTCCTAGGGGCTTCTTCACATAAACTCCTCAGATGCTAATCCTGTCAGGTGAGAATCCCACCAATGTCATGAAACTGTTCCTGTCCATTTCAGCTCCGTCTTCCACTGACTGGGTTCAGCTGGAGTTCGTTTGGTTTTTCACCTGCTGTTCCAAATAATCCCTCAGGTTTTCATTGGGATTGAGGAAATTTTGTCCAGGGATCACAGGTCGTTCTACTCAGTGCAGAGATGTGTGTCGTCTATTAATATCTAAAATACAGATATCTGAATTAATAACCAAAAACTAGACTGTGGTACTTCATGATCAACAGCATGTAATCATCTCTGCTGCAAGGAAAACATTATTATCTCCTGTTCATAATCATTCAACATTTCTTCATTCTTATAGAATACATTTGTTAGAACATTTAGCTAGAACAGATGAGAACTTCCACAAGATCTAACAGGAACATGAGAAGATATTTACCATCACATCACTGCTCTTACAGTGAGGGGAAAAAAGTATTTGATCCCCTGCTGATTTTGTACGTTTGCCCACTGTCAAAGAAATGATCAGTCTATAATTTTAATGGTAGATTTATTTGAACAGTGAGAGACAGAATAACAACAAAAAAAAAAATCCAGAAAAACGCATGTCAAAAATGTTATAAATTGATTTGCATCTTAATGAGGGAAATATGTCTTTGACCCCTCTGCAAAACATGACTTAGTACTTGGTGGCAAAACCCTTGTTGGGAATCACAGAGATCAGACGTTTCTTGTAGTTGGCCACCAGGTTTTCACACATATCAGGAGGGATTTTGTCCCACTCCTCTTTGCAGATCTTCTCCAAGTCATTAAGGTTTCGAGGCTGACGTTTGGCAATTCGAACTTTCAGCTCCTTCCACAGATTTTCTATGGGATCTAGGTCTGGAGACTGGCTAGGCCACTCCAGGACCTTAATGTGCTTCTTCTCGAGCCACTACTTTGTTGACTTGGCCGTGTGTTTTGGGTCATTGTCATGCTGGAATACCCATCCACGACCCATTTTCAATGCCCTGGCTGAGGGAAAGAGGTTCTCAACCAAGATTAATTATAGACTGATCATTTCTTTGTCAGTGGGCAAACATACAAAATCAATAGGGGATCAAATACTCCATGTATGATGGTGGGGATGTTGTTCTTGGGATCATCGGCAGCATTCCTCCTCCTCCAAACACGTGAGTTGAGTTGATGCCAAAAAGCTCCATTTTGGTCTTATCTGACCACAACACTTTCACCCAGTTGTCCTCTGAATCATTCAGATGTTCATTGGCAAACTTCAGACAGGCATGTATATGTGCTTTCTTGAGCAGGGGGACCTTGCGGGCGCTGCAGGATTTCAGTCCTTCACGGCGTAGTGTGTTACCAATTGTTTTCTTGGTGACTATGGTCCCAGCTGCCTTGAGATCATTGACAAGATCCTCCCGTGTAGTTCTGACCTTATTCCTCACTGTTCTCATGATCATTGCAACTCCACGAGATGAGATCTTGCATAATCGCACCAATTGTTGACACCTTTGACAAACTCACCACCTGTGGAGAATTTGGAATCTGATTGATTGCTTCTGTGGACAGGTGTCTTTTATACAGGTAACAAGCTGAGATTATCAACAATCTCAGCTCGTTACCTGTATAAAAGACACCTGGGAGCCAGAAATCTTTCTGATTGAGAGGGGGTCAAATACTTATTTCCCTCATTAAAATGCAAATCAATTTACCGTTATTCTCGGACTATTGAGCCGCACCCGCTAATTTTAAGAAGAAAAACGATTTTGTACATATATAGGCTGCACTTGTCTATAAGCCGCAGATGTCCACGTTGTAACTGTCACGATTCATGACGTAAACGAAGCAGGACGGATGCAAGTGCGGTTAGGACGAGAGCTTTTATTGAAACAGAGGAGAGCAGACTCAAGAGAAACAAGAACCATGACCAACTCAATGAACTAAGCTAACTAAACCCACTAACCTAAACATTAACCATGACATGAAACAAAGATTCTATATCTATACTCTATAAACCACTTCTACATCTATATTCTAAACTAAGTCTATACAACTCTAAGCTATACTATCCGCTACTAGGCTATAAGCTATGCTACAAGCTATGCTATAAGCTAACTAGCCTTGACATGAACTCAGACATGGACTATGGCTAGGAAACATGAACAAAGACTCTAACTATATATCTAATTACCCGCGTTGTGTCTGTCATGGCTCCCAGTGTATACACACACCAGCCAAACTGCTAACAGCTGTGGGCAATATCAAAAAAAACCGCGTGACGCGACAACACATGACAAGACGGGCGGAGACATGACGTCAACCAATATGCATTTCTTCATGTGTTTTCCCTGATGAGGGGTGTGCATGAAGCGCTAAATGACTGATCTGAAGAATGTAGTGTGAGCTAGATTTAATTCGAACAGTTTCATTGGTCCACTGTGACCTGTTGGGTAATTTCATTTGTCCGATGTGACGAGGCTAAATGTTTTGGCGGCATGAAACTCGTTAGCCCGTAAAAATCCATAAATTAGCCGCATCATTGTTTAAGCCGCAGTGTTCAAAGCGTGTGAAAAAAGTAGCAGCTTATAGTCCGGAAATTACGGTATAACATTTTGACAAGCGTTTTTCTGGATGTTCTGGTTGTTATTCTGTCTCTTACTGTTTAAATAAACCTACCATTAAAATTATACATTGATCATTTCTTTGTCAATGGGCAAACGTACAAAATCAGCAGGGGATCAAATACTTCTTTCCCACACTGTAAACAATCACAGGCTGTAGAGCTTTATGTTTAAAACAGTGATCACTGCTGTGTGTTTTATCTCTTGTTCTACACGTGTATTTAAGTGCAGACGTTAAGAACAAGCGGAGGGGAACTTTACAGGAATGACAGAAGACACGGTGTGGAGGTGGAGTGCTGGAAGGAGTGTCAGAGTAAAGTGACTCCTTAAATAAAAGATTTGTAGCAGTGTGGCATCAAAGATGATGATTTTAATTGGCTTTGATGAAAGTGGAGAAGAAAATCTGCTGCTGATCAGAAACAGGGAAAAGCCGAGATCATCTTATTCAGACAAAAGCAGCAGTATGAAGTCAGAGATAGCAGGGTGTCACAAGGAGACCAGGTGTTCATTTACAATCACTCTCATGCACTCAGTGCTGACATTTTGTAGACTCTGTCTGACTCCCTGTCTTCTGCTTTCACATCCATTTTAAATCAATACCAAACAGCATTAAAGCTCATTGTTAGAAAAAGTCTGATTCAATAGAATATAGTACAATTTTAACCCAGTATCTGATCATCTGATATTGACTGCAACTCAAATTAAATGTACAAAATAATACTAATGTACAAAATAATCTACAAAATAATCTACAAAATAATGTACAAAATAATGTACAAAATAATGCTGTCAGTCTTTTAAATTGTTTCAGTGTTTATCTAAAAAATATCATTACTCACCTCAGTGTCTGTAGTCTGTAATGTTCATCATTCATCAGAGCAGAGAGACACTTCCTTCCTGAGACTCCTATTTTATTCTGAAACAGATTCAGTTCTCTCAGGTGTGAGGGGTTTGATCTCAGAGCTGAAGTCAGGGAAGCACAGCCTTCATCTGAGACACCACACCTATACAACCTGCAGAGACACAATGACACACTCTTCATCAACACATTTTCATTACATTCATTACTTTTTTTATGCAGAATGTGTTTGTCTGTTATTTTACACACATTCCATTGACTTGGAAGAACATTAGACCCTTTTTTTTATTATTATCAAAGTAAAATAATTTTAAAAATCACACGTTATTTATGATGAAACACTTAATGTTTTGATGTATTTTTAATGAATTTTAGTGCATAGTGTGTGTGTGTGTGTGTGTGTGTGTTTTCACTACTGAGGAAAACTGAATAAGTTTAATACTGCTTGTCTATTCGGCTGCTTCTGTTACACAGATCTGGCAACCCGGTTCATAGCAGCTAGACACAGATGTACTGAAAGAATCCTCACTAACAGAACAAAATTTCCTCTTTAAGAATTTCACCCTGCATCACACACAGTGTATTTAGTTTGTGTCTGAGCTGCAGTTTGTGTGATTAGTTACAATGTTGTAGTAAATTTCACAGTAATTTTAGACACATTGCAGTCGCATCAAGTCACGTTTTGTGCTGCAGCTTCTCACATACGTACATCTGACCCAAAGACTCTGTGACAGATCATCAGTGTGCAGTGAAAAGAAACAATCTTCCTCCTCAGGACATTGATGATGAACCTAAAACCTCTGCTTCAGTCTCACTATTAGAGAATGTGTCTTACTGAGGAGCAGGTCATGTGACTCTCAGAGAGATGATCTTACTTCAGTATCTCCAGTTTACAGTGAGGATTCTCCAGTACAGCAGAGAGACTCTTCACTCCTGAGTCTCCTAGTTTATTCCTAGACAGATTCAGTTCTCTCAGGTGTGAGGGGTTTGATCTCAGAGCTGAAGTCAGAGCAGCACAGCCTTCATCTGAGACATCACAATCATGCAACCTGCAGAGACACAATGACACACTCTTCATCAACACATTTTCATTACATTAAAGATGATGTGTGGGATTTTATTATTCAGAATGACATGAGGATTTAATATCATCTGTTTATTCTAATGAACAATGTGCCTCATTTATAAAACTGGATATGAACGGGTTTGTGTGTAAATCGTTTTGTGCGAGCGTTTACACAAGAATTTGGGTCTTCATGAAAATCCTGTTCATTCGTATTCTACTCGTGCTCCTGAGTGTGTGTACATTTATACATAAGAAGAAGTCTTTATTTATCACATATACATTACAGCACAGTCAAATTCTTTTCTTCACATTTCCCAGCTTGAGCCCCAGACTAACGAATGTAAACCTTGACTTGATCAACTTCAAATCATATCATTTGCATGGATTTCTGCAAACTTATATAGTATATATTTTCAATTTTATATAATATCCAGTTGAGGTGAAACTGTTTATGTTTAACATGTTTACAGCGTTTTGCAGACTCCTTTATCCAGAGCGACTTCTAGAAGTTCTTTGGAGTTTCTATCAAAAACACATCCTCATGCTAGTTTACTAGATCAGGGACTGAGAGCACCACAGAGATAATTTGTGAAAACCAGATATTTTAAATTATTGGCATTTATTTAAAAATATTTTAAAAGTGAGCCAATACAAACCCATAAATTAAGACAAATAAAACTAATCATTAAAGCGAGTACGAAGAAAATCAGACTTTCAGAGACTTTTGTAAATCCGGTGGAAAATTCGAGCTGGGTTTGACTCACGCAAACATTTACACACAACTTTACTAAAAGATCGATAAATGACCCCCAAAGTCATTAAAATAATACTGTGTGTGTTGATCGGTCTAAAGGAGTGAAAACAACTGGAGAGGTTAGAGAACAACTGTGAAAGATGGTGGAAGGTCGTCAATGGTCTGTGTTCCCCAGAGGGAAAAAAGGAAGTAAGTATGGGACTGATCAATTTACACTCAAGTCCATTTGGCTGCTTCTGTAAAGCAGATCTGGCAACCCTTTTCATAGTGACTCCATGTTTATTAAGATATCAAATGTTTCATAATTTTTTACCTTTTCCGTTCTATTATATTAACTTCTCATTTTAATTAATAAATTCTTTATTGTGAGATCATTTGCACCATTTCCCTGCTGCATTTAAACCCTGCATCACACACAGTGTATTTAGTTTGTGTCTGAGCTGCAGTTTGTGTGATTAGTTACAATGTTGTAGTAAATTTCACAGTAATTTTAGACACATTGCAGTCGCATCAAGTCACATTTTGTGCTGCAGCTTCTCACATACGTACATCTGACCCAAAGACTCTGTGACAGATCATCAGTGTGCAGTGAAAAGAAACAATCTTCCTCCTCAGGACATTGATGATGAACTTAAAACCTCTGCTTCAGTCTCACTATTAGAGAATGTGTCTTACTGAGGAGCAGGTCATGTGACTCTCAGAGAGATGATCTTACTTCAGTTTCTCCAGTTTACAGTGAGGATTCTCCAGTTCAGCAGAGAGACTCTTCACTCCTGAGTCTCCTAGATTATTCTGAGACAGATCCAGTTCTCTCAGGAGTGAGGGGTTTGATCTCAGAGCTGAAGTCAGAGCAGCATAGCCTTCATCTGAGACACCACAACCACGCAACCTGCAGAGACACAACGACACATTCTTCATCAACACATTTTCATTACATTAAAGATGATGTGTGGGATTTTATTATTCAGAATGACATGAGGATTTAATATCATCTGTTTATTCTAATGAACAATGTGCCTCATTTATAAAACTGGATATGAACGGGTTTGTGTGTAAATCGTTTGTACGAGCGTTTACACAAGAAATTTGGTCTTCATGAAAATCCTGTTCATTCGTATTCTACTCGTGCTCCTGAGTGTGTGTACATTTATACATAAGAAGAAGTCTTTATTTATCACATATACATTACAGCACAGTCAAATTCTTTTCTTCACATTTCCCAGCTTGAACCCCAGACTAACGAATGTAAACCTTGAATTGATTAACTTCAGATCATATAATCTTCACGGATTATTGCAAATTTATATAGTATATATATATTGTAATTTTATATCTAGAATATCCTGTTGAGTTTAAAGTGTTTATTTTTAACATGTTTACAGTGTTTAGCAGACTCCTTTATCAAGAGATACTTTATGACTGCATTTACGCTGCAGGTCTTGACGACCCGTTTGCATCTTCTGTGTCTTACTGAGGAGCAGGTCATGTGACTCTCACAGAGATGATCTTACCTCAGTTTCTCCAGTTTACAGTGAGGATTCTCCAGTACAGCAGAGAGACTCTTCACTCCTGAGTCTCCTAGATTATTTTCAGACAGATCCAGTTCTCTCAGGTGTGAGGGGTTTGATCTCAGAGCTGAAGTCAGAGCAGCACAGCCTTCACCTGAGACACCACAATTACACAACCTGCAGAGACACAATGACACACTCTTCATCTACACATTTTCATCTTGGTTTAAAACATACTGTAAAGATGATGTGTCTGTTATGTTGGACTGTCTCCCTTCTCTTGTCCAATCACAAGATATTATTAATACTGACCAATTATGGTGTAAAACTATTGCTGGTTTTTGTTAAAAATAATGAGTCAGGGTTTTTTAAATCTCTGTTTAAATGTATTTTCTACACGTATCTAAGTGCATTTAATTATTACTTTAATCCACAAGTGAGATGTTTAATGACTAATATATTTGTTTTGTATGTTGTACTGATTTAACTGAAAAAACAGAACTGTACACAACTATTAACTGCAGCTTTTGGTGAGGTACTGTGTCTCTCAGAGAGATGATCTTACTTCAGATTTTTTACTTCACACTGAGGATTCTCCAGTAGAGCAGAGAGACGCTTCACTCCTGAGTCTCCTAGATCACTCCCAGTCAGATTTACTGTATCCACAGTCAGATGCAGTTCTCTTAGATTGGAAATTTCTGATCTGAATACTGAGGCCAGAGCACTCCCACCACTTCTGCACAAAAAAATAATTGTTTATAACACATTATACTGAAGGAAATAATACATAATGAACTAACAGTAATGCAAATGATCAAACAAGTCCTCAAAGCTTTCACTGCAACTTCTCAGTTTCAAAAGCACAAACATCAATTAGACAAAAGTCCCACACAGTCAGAGCTGTTCAGATTCGACTTGGTGGGAGTTTTCAGCTCGATACATCATCACACACACATTGTAGAAACATGGAGTATAAGATCCGGGACACCAAATGGGAAAGCAAGAGTCTGATCTAAAATGATATTAATAGGAGAAAAGAAAGAGTCTAAAGTGTCATGAAGAGTTAGATTGATCTGAACAGCTAAGACATTTGATTTGTTCTCTTAACACTGTAACAGTAGAACAGTTCTATTCAGATTTACTTACATTGCTTTTCTGGATGCTGCAATCACAGGCATCACCTTCACAAGAATCTCTTCTCTTATTTTATCTGTAGAGATATATTTACTCAGGTCAAACTCCTCCAGCTCCTCTGCTGATGTCAGTAAGACAAACACCAGAGCAGACCACTGTGAAGAAGAGAGTTCACTTTGTGTTCCAGATTTCAGGTAGCGTTGGATTTCCTCCACTAAAGGTTGTCCCCCAGTTCATTCAGACAGTGGAACAGATTGATGCATTTCTCTGTAGGGGGATCTGCATTGATCTTCTCCTTGATGTACTGTACTGTGTCCCCTTTCCTGTCTGGGGAGCTAGTTCCTGTATGTGTTACTAAGGCATGTAAGAGTTTCTGATTGGACTCCAGTGAGAGACCCAGAAGAAAACGGAGGAAAAAGATCCAGATGTCCAGTATTACTGTTTAAGGCCTGATCTACAGCACTCTCATGGACATCTGAAATTGTAATTTCTTCAATCAGCTGGTCAGAGGACGTCTCTGGTTCAGAGGACATCTCAGATTCATCCTTTTCATCAGATAAAATCTCTGGTTCAGAAAACCAACTCTGTTCAAGAACATTTCTCTTTTCCTTCATGAATGTCAGGTGCACATACAGAGCTGCGAGATGCTCCTGAATGCTCAGATGAACAAAACAGTACACTTTACTCTGGTGAAGCTCAAACTCTTCTCTGAAGATCTGAGTACACACACCTGAGTACACTGCTGCTTCCTTCACATCAATGCCACACTCTCTCAGGTCTTCCTCATAGAAGATCAGGTTGCCTTTCATCAGCTGCTGAAAAGACAGTTGTCCCAGTTTGAGAAGCATTTCTTCATCACTCTCCTGCTTCTTTGGTACTTTTCTCTTATGATGTTTATCTGAATGATGAGGAAGTGTGTGTACATTTGAGTCAGAGTCTTGGGCATCTCTCCACTCTCTGCTCCATCCAACATTCTCTATAACAGTGGCTGAAATCCAGCAGAAGACTGGGATGTGGCACATGATGTAGGAGGCTTCTTAATGACTTCAGGTGTGTGATGATGTTATTGGCCAGCCTCTGATCACTGATCCTCTTCCTGAAGTACTCCTCCTTCTGTGGGTCATTGAACCCTCGTAACCTCTGTGACTCGATGGACACACTCAGAGGGGATTTGATCAGCTGCTGCTGGTCGGGAGGTGATCCAGATGAGAGCAGAGGGAAGCAGATTCCTTTGATCAGGTTTATCAGCAGCAATGCACTGATGCTGACTCAGTTACATCACACACTCTCTCTGTGTTCTGGAAATCCAGAGGAAAACGATAACTCGTCCAACCCATCAAAAATGAACAGAACCTTTTCCAAACTGGACATTTCTGTTTCTTTTGTCTCCTTAAAACAGACATGAAGGAGATCCATCAGACTCAGTTTCTGGTCCTTCATCAAATTCAGCTCTCTGAAAGGAAGTGGAAACATGAGCTGGACGTCCTGATTTACTTCCCCTTCAGCCCAGTCCAGAATGAACTTCTGCACAGAAACTGTTTTTTCGATGCCAGCGACTCCCTTTGTCAGCACAGTTCTGATGGGTTCGTCTTGATCAGATAAGGGCTTAAAGATGTCATTGCCATTTGATTGGTGTTTCCTCTGTTGTTGTTCTCCTGGATGCTGCCTCGATCTGTCTCACCTCATGTTCTTTATTGACGTCTCCACTGTCTCCCTCTGTGATGTAGAGCTCTGTGTAGATCTCATTCAGGAGTGTTCGGTTTTCAGGTTTATCATCACTCCATTTAAACACTGAAACTTCTTCACCAGATTTAATTTGAACTTTTTCTGGAATTCATTTACAGCAGCAAGGTTCTGGGTCGTGTCCGTGACAGGGGTGAAGTAGGAAGACATGGTGAGACATGGGGTCTAATTATTAGTTTAAGATCACACTTTTTCTGACTGTTACCACAGATAACCATTCTTTATGATGTTCTCACTGTGTATTTGCCTTCTTCTACAGTATGTTTTCTATAATCTAATCACTCTGCAGGAAATAACAGCAGAGATGTTTATAATACCAGCGCGTCAGTGTCACAGTCATGTTGTTGGGTTTGATCTTACCCTGTAGCTGTGATGATGTTCTTTTCTCTTCTGTCTCCTGACTTCTGTAGAACACTGGGAATAAAAACTGTAGCTGTTAAAGACAATAACTTTCATCACTTTAATACTGGAGTCTAAAATTTAGACCTAATTTTACTAAAATAATTGTAGTAAGGGCATTAATATTTAGAAAACACACTGCTAAATACAACAACACCAACATTGTGGAGCTGGAGAAAAAATGTGTCTGTTTTAATTTGAGGATTTCTAGATTTTTTTTCTTTATTTACATCTAGATGTGTTAAATAACTTAGAACATGGCACCTTATAATGCAGGAAATGAAAGCTGAAATTCTGATCTATTGTCTGATTCATCTTTTATCTCCAACCCAAATGTCTTCAGAGTATAGCAAAAGTGAAAGAATTGGCCTCGCTGTTCCAATACTTGCGGAGAGGACTGTATATGGTCATTATGGTTGTAACAGAACATGAGGACATCATTCAGAATGAACAGATAATGTGTCCTGAATGGATGTAAATACAGATCATTATTATTTTAAAAACCTGCTAGAAAGGTTCACAGGTATAAAAATCTGTAACTCTATCCAGAATTATACGACACTGTGGATGAGATTCAGTCCGTCACCTGTAGGGACAATTTAGTTATCAGTAGACATGATTTTGGGAGGCGAGATGTTTAAATTGAGGAAATTGCTGATTGTGATTATTATTATTAATAAACACTGTAATGTCAGTTATATGATTTATGGTAAATAATCAGTGCCTGTGTTCATATAAAGAGTCTCCATTTTCTATTAGATTTGACAGAAATACTCAGACACATCACTCTTCATGGAGACACGCCCAAGTAACGCGTGATCTCAATGGTGCCTGGATTTAGCACAAAACAACAATGTTGTTACTTTACACTTCCTGTTCATTTTAGAATCAGAGTTGAATACTTGTTTCTGTTTT